>PVKP010037324.1:0-21726 GCA_004027715.1 Plecturocebus donacophilus | reverse complement strand
GAAATAAAAAGGATTTCACGAGAGTATTATGAAAAAATATGTGCCAAAAAATTGTATAACTTTGATGAAATGGATGAATTCCTAAAAAAATACAACACCTACCTAAAGTAAATCATGAATAAATAAAATATTTGAATAGACTTATAACTAGTAAGGAGATTGAATTAATCATAAAAAATCTCATGACAAAAAAAAAAAAATGCTCTGGACCTGAGAGCTTCACTGGTGAATTCTACCAAAAATTTAAAGAGGAACTAACACCAACTCTTCTCAAACATTTCCCAAACATTGAGGAGATGAGAACATTCCTAATTCATTATAATTCATGATCTTATAAGCAGAAAATTCAAAGATATCACCAAAAAAACTTATTAGTTAATTCATCAAAGTAGCAGAACAGAAAGCCAACACATGCAAATTAGTTGTGTTTCTGTACACTAACAATGAACAATCAAAAAAAGAAATTATGAAGACAATTACATTTACAATAACATCAAAAAGAACACTTAAGAATAAACTTAAACAATGAGGTAAAAGATTTGTACAATGAAAACTACAAAACATTGCTGAAAGAAATTAAAGAGGGCATAAATAAACAGAAATATATTCCATGTTCATGGATTTGAAGACTTGCTATTGTTAAGATGTCCATACTAACCAAAGCAATCTACAATTCAGTACAATCCCTATTAAAATCTCAATGTTTCTTATGGAAATAGAAAATCCCAATCTGAAATTCATATGGAATATCAAAGGATCCCAAATAGCCAAAACAACCTTGGAGGACTCATGGTTCCTGATGTCAAAACTTAATAAAATCTATAGTAATCAAGACAATGTAATATTGGCATAAAGACAGACATATAAACCAATGAAATAGAATAGAGTCCAAAAATAAACCCTTGTATATATGGTCAAATGATTTTTGACAAGGATGCCAAAACCATTGGTTGAATGGGGAAATCACATGCAAAAGAATGAAGCTCGACCCTTACCTAACATCATATATTAAAAATTAACCCAAAATGAATCAAAGACCTAAAACGTAAGATCTAGAGCTAGCCTTAGCTTAGACAAAAACATAGGAGTAAACTTATCTGACCCTGGATTAGGCAAGGATTAATCCAATTTCTTTGATTTCTTGGTCACCAGAGGCAACCAAAGAAAAATAGACAAATTGGACTTCATGAAAATTTTAAAGATTTGTGAACCAAGAGAATATCAACATAGTGAGAACTCATCTCTACAAAAAAATTAAAAATTATCTGGGTATGGTGGCACATGCCTGTAGTCCCAGCTACTTGGGAGTATGAGGTGGGAGGATGACTTGAGCTTGGGAGGTTGAAGCTGCAGTGAGCGGTGATTGTGCCACTGCACTCCAGCCTGGGCAAAGAGTGAGACCCTATCTCAAAATCAAACAAACAAACACAGACACACACAGACACACACACATACACACACACACACACACAAAGAATATCAACAAAGTAAAAGGCAACCCCTGGAATATTTATAAACTAAATGGCTGATAAGGGACTAATATCCAGAATACATAGAGAATTCCTAAAAGTCAACAACAAAAACAATTCAAAAATGGGCAAAGGACTTGAACAGACATTTTTTCAAAGAAGATACAAAAATGGTCAATAAACACTTGAAAAGATGCTTAACTTCACAGATCATTAGAGGTATGCAAATCAAAACTAAAATGAAATATTGCCTCATCCCCATTAGGATGGCGCCTATGGTTATGCTTTGCTGCCACTTTGAAGAAATTACAGTCAGCCTCTGTTCCCATGGGTTCCATATCTGCAGATTTAACAACTACAGATGGAGAACATTAAAAAAATAAAATAAAACCCAACCGTACCAATAATTTTTTAAAAATACAAAAATTTGAATATAGCATAACTACTTACATAGCACTCATATTACCTTAGGTATTACAAGTAATCTGGAGATGATTTAGTGTAGACAGGAGGATGTGAGTAGCTCATATGCAAATTCTACACCATTTTATATCGGGAACTTGAGCATCCACTCGAGTATCTGCTAGATTTTGGTATCCACTAGGGCCCTAGAACCAATCCTGTGTGGATACTGAGGGATGACTATGCAGACAATTCTTGACTTACGATAGTTTGATGTAAGATTTTTCAACTTTAGATGAGTTTATTGGGGTATTAAATGCATTTTTGACTTAGGATATTTCTATTTACAATGGGATTATCAGGATGTAGCCCCATCATAGATTGAGGAGCATCAGTATTTATTTCTAGAAAAAAAACTTTCCCTTATTTTCAACACAAATATAATGACATGTGGTCTCCTATTTTCAATCTCTTCAATTTTACTAGACTGGAGAACAATGATTCTAGACTCTCATTGCAGTAATTGAATTTGACTTGTACACTGTGAAAGTTGTGTAATCCTTAAAAATTAAGAAATATTTCCTTTTGGCAAATAAGCTTTAACCTCTAACCCACATATCTTTGCATCCAAAAGCAACTGTGAATGTCTTGGAGCTTTTGCCGACTACCAGTGAATCCCAAACCCAACAGTGGTCTCCTCTGACCCCTATCAACTGAGAGCTGAAATGCATGCTCTGACTCACCTGACTTGTTTGGGACTTCATTTGTGCCCACCAGGGCCCTGTTCTGCAGCAAAGCTCCCACGGCACTGGTAACAGTTGGTTCTTTTTTTGGACCCATCTGAGCCTTACCCTACAGGAGAGAAAGAAAGGGAGACACAGAGAACACCTCTGTAACCTCAGGTACCACATAGGAGGTACAGCTGTTCCCTCTTCACCAGCAGCAAGCTGCCATCATCTGCAGGGACTCCCTGAATCCAGGGGAAAGGGACACAAACCCTGCACTTCAGTGAGCCCGGTTCTTGTCCTCCCAGCTGGTGCTCAAGGCCATATCTGGGTTTTGAAGCTTCCGTTTCATAATTAAGCCCTTGGGGTTGCTGGTGGTATGCTTATCCCATAAAAAGAGTTGTATGGAGACATAAGAAATCACTTAATGTCAATAAGGATATGGTTAAAGAACATTTTATTTTTTTCATTACACTTGAAGATTATTTTGTTTTTTTAATATGAACCGAGAAGAAAAACAGATTGGCAGGCAGCAAATGTTTTAAGCATGAAATTCCAACATCCCTATGCCATCCCCCTTCCTGCAGAGCAGCAGCAGCGCAGAATAGTTATATTAAAACGAAATAAGGGCCAAAAGGTTTCTCACATGCTCCTTTTACCGTGCCGTTGATCCCACCTCCAGTTCCATGGAAACTGTGGTATAAAGGTAACCTGTTACACCAGGTGAGAATTCTCACTTGGGCAAGAATGGCTGTGAGACTACAGCAGGCAGCTCATCCCCATCCACACAAAGAAAGCTATTTTTAGAGGCCCATATTGGTCTCTTTTGGTTAAGGGTATGACACATTTTAAGAGTTGATTATGTTTAAAATAGAAACACATTTCGGCTGTGTTGTTAACAGCCCTTCAAAACTGAAACAACCCCTCCCTTCTTGCTCCATTTCTGAATAAGCTTCACTATTAGACAAGGCCCCAGAGGGGTGAAGCTGGCACAAGGGAAACAAATACGGCTGTTCAGATATACTCTACAGCGAGTGAAGGAATGCAGAAAGCAAGCAATTTTTCTTCTGTGTTCCCAATCACCACTCGGCTCTGGAAAACAAGGAGAGGAATGGGGCCAAGTCACTGGTTACACTCAGGACAGCCAGCTGGCCTTCTTCAGGAATAACAACACTTCCGTTTGCTGCTTCCCTGTGCTCTCTTTGGCCCCACTAAAGCCGACTAACTAGTAAGAAGAACCGATTGCAGAAATGTAACACACCCTTTCCTGCTTTACAAAATGTAGGTAGACTTATACTTAGAAACTTTTCCATAATTAGGCTGTATTCAAGCCCAAAGTAGTCACATTCCTCCAAAAGTGTGGTGCCAATCGTATCAACTGGAAAAGGCTACTAGAGAAGGGGAGGGTGGGGTAATGTGGAGAGAGGAAGGGAGGAGTCCCTGTGTGCAAGACACTGAGCGGGGCACTTCACTTAACTATACGTTTCCCAACAACTCTGCAAGGCACACATGATTAACCCCATTTTACAGATTAAAGTGAATCTCCAAGAATTTAAGTAACTCGGCCAAGTTTACCTAAATTATAGAATTGAAGTTCAAACCCTGGTCGGGTATGGTGGCGCATACTTGTAATCCCAGCACTTTGGGAGGCTGAAGCAGGCAGATCACCTGAGGTCAGGAGTTCGAGACCAGCCTTGACAACACGGTGAAACCTTGTCTCTACTAAAAATACAAAAATTAGCCGGGCGTGGTGGTGGGTGCCTGTAATCCCAGCTACTCAGAAGGCTGAGGCACAATAATCAACTTGAACCCGAGAGGTGGAGGTTGCAGTGACCTGAGATCATGCCACTGCACTCCAGCCTGGGAGACAGACTGAGACTCTGTCTCAAAAAAAAAAAAAAAAAGAAAGAAAGAAAGAAAGAAATTCAAACCCTGACTACCGAATGTAGAATCCCGGCTTTTTCTACATTGCACTTCTTCCCATGCTATCTCACATGTCAAGACTGAATCTAGGCTGAGTGTGGTGGTTTATGCCTGTAATCCCAATATTTTGGGAGGCCAAGGCAGGCAGATCACTTGAGGTCAGGAGTTTGAGACCAGCCTGGCCAACATGGTGAAACCCCATCTTTTCTAAAAATACAAAAGTTAGCCAGGTATGGTGGTGGATGCCTGTAATCCCAGCTACTCGGGAGACTGAGGCAGAAGAATCACTTGAACTCAGGAGACAGAGGTTGCAGTGAGCCAAGATCGTGCCACTGGACTCCAGCCTGGGCAACAGAGTGAGATTCTATCTCAAAAAAAAAAAAAAAAAAAGACTCAATCTATGAAACTATTTATCACAACCACCTCCCCTCAACACACATATCTCCTCCCTCCTGTGTTCCGTTATCTACAGAGATTGTCTTCCTATCTGTTCAGGCTCTGGAGCTGAAAACCTTATAGTTAACCCTGATCCTCTTTTATTCTATGCCTAATCATTTTCTCAGTTTCATCAATTATTTTTTAGATTCTCCCTCCCACACAACTCTATTAATCCTCCTGTTCTAGGCCCTCATTTTTTCCCTGTTGTGGTGGGTCTTACTTGGTCTCCCATTAATCCATGTGGAACAGTAGTTGCAAAAGTGACCTTTCTAAAAAGCCAGTTGTATGCAACTCTAGTCTCCACTGTTCACCCAACCCACATTGCCTATAGGATGACACATGAGGCCAGTTGGACAGAAAGGCCAAGAAAGCCAGTCTTTAGAGAGAAGAGAAGGCAGAGAATAGCAGGAGGAAGAGACAGGATGGCAAAGTGCAAAGGAGGACTGCCTAGCTTCTTGAGGACTTTCCAGTTCCTGCTTTCAGGCCCTCAGGCCTGGCTGTCCTTGATTTTAGGGCATCTATTCAATCAATTCCTCTATTCTTCCTCTCTCAACTGGCTTGAGTTAAAGCCCTTCTAGATCTGGATGCCTATCTTGTCTCTCTATATACCTCTTTCATAGGTACTCTATGCTTTTGCTGACCCCCACCACCCCACAGATGGGTGCCCCCAGCCACAGCCTGGATGTTTTGTGCATAAAGCCCTTCCCAACCCCAACTCTAGGCTGGTGAACCCATTTTGATATTTAAGGGCAAAATGTTTGCTTGCCTTTGAAGACTTCCAAGAATTGCAGTGACTTCTTCCATAGCCCTCCTATATATGCCAACTGTACCAGCTCCAAGTTCCCCTCCATTTTTCATTGACAAATTCTTGATCAACCAGTACCCAGCATGGTGTCTGGTACACCATAGATAGTCAATAAGTCTCTAATGCTTATGAGGATAGAGCTCAGGATCCATAGTCTGTGGAATCTACTTTTGTTGGAAAGGGTCCCACCCCTTTAAATACTGAATTTAACCAAAAGCTTTCTAAACAGGCTGTAGAGGCTGGGCACGATGGCTGACACCTATAATCCCAGTACTTTGGGAGGCTAAAGAGGGGAGATCGCTTGGGCCCGGAGTTCGAGACCAGTCTGAGCAACATAGTGAGGCCCCATCTCTACTAAAAATACAAAAAGTAGCCGGGCATGGTGGCATGAACCTGTAGTCCCAGCTACTCAGGAGGCCTAGGTGAGAGGATCACCTGCAACAGGGAGGTCGAAGCTGCAGTGAGCAGTGAATACACCACTGCACTCCAGCCTGCAGTGAGATGTGATTACACCATTGCACTCCAGCCTGGGCAAGAGAGTGAGACCCTGTCTCAAAAGTAAATAAACAAAAAACTAGTCTATATATATTTGAAGTATTCAGACCCAACTTTCATGGCATCTAAACCATGTCTATGAAACAAATAGTTTTTATGCTATATTATAAGTATGTCCCTGGGACCTTTGATGTGTATGGAGCTGTTTGCTGGCTCCAGTTCTGTGGTTTGTAAATCTACTATCTCCTACTTCAGGTTGTTATTTTACTGATTTGTACCTAATTATAACATCTGCTTCCATTCATCCACATATCCTTTTAACTTGCTGATTCTGTGGCTTTGAATAAAAGGCTGAAGACCCCTTCTCTACAGAGTAAAACACATGACCTGTAGGGCAGTTGCCTTGTGAATGAAACTCAGGCAGTTTCACTTCAGATTTGCAATTCTTTTCTAGGTGGTTAAGGCTGATAATCATTGTTGGATAAAGAGTTTTTCCATAAAGGTATAGAAACACTATGTATTCAAGTCTTCATCCAAAGAAGCTTCAAATACTCCAGAAATATTTTTTTTCTACAACACCCAAAGGTGCCATTAGCTAGAAAGCATTCCCCTTCAGAGGAAGCCAACTCCCATAGGGATGAGTAATGGTGATCAGTTCTCTTTACCCTTACACTTCTTAGAATACGTAATTGAGGTTCTCTAGGAAATTCTATCTGCTCGCCCCCAGCATGCAAGGGCACAAGAGCCAATACCTGGGGAGAGATAGTTACCTGAGCTCTGGATGCCAATTTGGCTGCTGTCTCGGCTGGATTAAAGACTCGGCGAGAAGATTGATCCTTGCAGAAATTAATATGCCGCTTGGCTGCGGTTTCATTGAACCTCCTCATACAATATGGGCATTGAATATAATCTGAATGTAAAGACAACAACAAATGGAAATTAACACTTCAAAAACAATTACAGAATGGACTACATGAAATGAAATAAGGATATGATGGCTCATGCCAGGAATCTCGACACTTTGTGAGGCTGAAATGGGTGGATTACTTGAGCCCAGGAGTTTGAGACCAGCCTGGGCAACATGGCAAAACCCCATCTCTACAAAAAATTAGCCAAGCATGGTAGTGTACACCTGTGGTTTCAGCTACTTGAGAAGATCGCTTGAGCCCAGGAGGTCAAGGCTGCAGTGAGCTGTGATCATGCCACAGCACTCCAGCCTGGGCAACAGAACCAGACCCTATTTCAGGTAAGTAAACAAATAAATATATAAGTAATGATATGAACTCTGCTCCAACATGAAAGAACAAGGTCCCAAACTCTGGTTTGAGACTATTCCAAAGGGGGAGATGTGCAAGGGCTCAATTAAAGGACATGGCGTGGAAAAATGTCACAACCTGTGCATTCACTTCAGTTGTTTGCCCTTGAAATGTTTAAGTGATGTACTTTGCCAGAAAGAAAAGATTATGCTTTAGAACTTCTCAGTGAAATAAATTATTTAGTGAATCCTGTGTGAAGAAAGTAGTTCTAGGATCACAGAATATTAGTATTGATGGCACAGAAGGGCAAATTCAAAAGCCCGGGTTGTGGTGCTGGGTGAGTATTACAGAAGTTACGGAGTTACAGAAGGAGATGAGATGTTTCCAAATGTGGGTTTGGGAGATGTGAACGGAGGTCAGTGGCATTGTGTCACTGGTAGAAAGACATACTGCTTTTGCAGTAGCTAGATTTTTTTCACTTAAATACTAAGTGAGCAGGCAATATATTCAGGAAGGAGACAGCAATAGGATAAAAGGTGAGGGGCTCAAAAAATAGAAAAGGGAAAGAAGGAGGGATGATAGGAAAGTGTCACTAAAAACAGCTTGAGCTTCCAGAGATGCAATGGCCTAGGCAGCTCCTGTCGGTCTCAGGTTCTCTGTGGTTCTGTGTAATAACTTTTTGTCTAAATTCTTCTTTCATTTGCAATTACCAGGCATAATTGGCTAGTGAGAGAAATGAAAAGTAGGAAAGAGTCAAGATCTTCTTAGAACATAGAGCTGCTCATAGCAAAACTAGGTTGACACCTACCCCTTTAAATCAAGCAGGGTTGGGTGTTTGCTTTGTTTTAGGCATCTTAAAGGAATAACACATTAGATATCAGCAACATAAAATAATGCCCCCCCCTCAGAAGGGTGTGAAACGGCATCAACCTCAAAAACAGTGTAGAGCTTGTGTTAGTATACAGTCAAAATTCCTACATGTGTGGATAAATATTTAATGTAGTGCTGTTAAGAATTTTTTAAGCCACCTTTTAAAGCAGTTTGGGGAGTTTTCTATTTGAACAAATCATTTCCTAAAATGTATACTCATAAAATGTAAGAACTGTTAAGCACTTAGAAATCAACTGTAGCCTTATCCTTTGTTTCTTACTCTAGAAGGCTGTACCTCATCATTAATTTAATACTGACTGAGCATCTACTTGGTGCCAGGTGCTGTTTTACACCTGGGGATACAATGTCTCTGAAATCAAGGAGTAAGCATTCTAGGACAGAAACAAATAAATAAAAATTTCACACGGAGATAAATGCCTTGAAAAAAAAAAAAGAACAGGACAGCATTGGGAAATAATAAGAAGCCCCGTGCTGGAGGTTGCCTGACTGGTTTTGAGCCTGAGTTCTTTACTTGCTGTATGTGTGAACTCGGGCAAGTTACCCAACCTCCTTAAGCTTTCATTTTCCCAGCACCCACATATCACCTGTTTCATTGGATTGTTGTGAAAGTTAACTATGATGATCCACATAAAGGCTTGGCACAGTGGGTGGGGAGAACATACTGAATGTTTTATAAATGCTAGATATTGTTATAAGGAAACAGGTTCAGCAAGGTTGTGATTCCAACTGCTGAACAGAAATGAAACTGCCTAGGAAAAAAAAGTATAATAGAAAGTGCCATTATCATTCAGAATTCACTTACAATGGTTTAGAAGAACCATCTAGAACATGGCTCTTAGCTTGGTGGTTATTTCTTCAATTTTGCCAGCTGGAAAGCCAAGTCTTATACAAGAAATGCTGCAACCATAAACCCTACTCACATCAGGCAAAAACAGTGATCATGGCAATACTGAATTGCTTCCTTAAACCCACTTGTTCGTTCACTCACTGCCACCCTTCTACATATTCGGTACTACATATCACCATGGAGACAGCAAAACTGAAGTCTATTTCCCCACCAAGAAAAATCTCAGAAATGACTAGGCGAACAGACAATTACAGCTTGGTCGGTTAAACTGTAGAAGAGGAGGCACTAGGGGCTCTGGGACCCTACAGAGGGAACGTGAGGCCCCACCAGAGGAGCAGAAAGCAGGCAGGAGAGGGTCCTGTAGATGAGCATTTCAGGTTGATGGTTGTATTTATGTTGAACTTCACGTATTTTGATAATTGTTGTATTTTCTGCAACAATAATCTGAACCCAGCATGACTGAGCTACACACTCTACCCTCAGCTCAACTGGAGTCACCTCTCTTCCTCTATTGATAATGTTTTCATAAAATCACTATGTCCTATTTATTTCAATAGATAATGATTTTAAAAGTCAGAGTAAATGAATTCCTCATAAATGAATTCTTGTGAGGAATACGGTGGCCAGATCTCACAGAAAGGTGGAAAACTAAGCATCATTCTAAAATGCAAGTACTGTGCTGTGTATCCATGTCTATGTAGCCGCATAAAATGGTGACTGAGTGTCCCAGGCCTCACAGAAAAATAACAATTATAAATATTCTACATCACTGTCCCCATAAACTGTCACAGTATCCTAGAAATTTAAATCATTAACAGACTTAGCTAAGTCATTATAAAGTAGAATATAGGCATGTCTCAAAAACTGAGTCATGAAAATAGGGAATAATGCTGAGAAAGAAAGGGAAATTACTGGCACATTCATGCACGTTAGGCCAGATTATATATAACTCTAGTTGTATGTATATAAATTCTCCGATACTTAAGCCTGGGAATTCTGGGCTAATGTAAAATCCCTGCACAAACAAAATCATCAAATTGTGGTGAAAATGTTGAGAGTGCATATAATCATTTTGTTTGTTGCATAAAATTAAGGGCACAAGAAAGAAGTTAATTATAAAATTTTATGTTAGCATAGAAATACAAAGGGAAGAAAAATAAATTGAACATTTGGTGAGGCCTTGCAAAAGGAATTTTTTTTTTAGAGAAACAATAATCCCCATATTTTAGATCCAAGTCACATTTAAGATCCAAGTTGGATCTAAAATGTGAGAGAAATTCACACAGCAGGACATCTGACATGGTTGTACTTATTCAATTAAAGAACCATAAGGTAGCCATCAACCCTGTAGTTTCTGATCTTGAAATGAATATATTTCTCATAAAAGATGCTTTTTGTTATATGAAACTTGTTGCCAAGGTACTTACATTATTACTAAAATCATAGCACATATCTTTCTACTGAATATCTTAAAACAATACATTATTTAAGATATATTTTCATTAGCACTCAATAAAATTGAAGCAAATATGAGGATTATTTTCTGGTATAGAAGCTCAGATGATTTATTTTCCAGATGATTTCTAGTAAGATTATACTGTGGCTTTTTGCTTTTTCACTTTCTTAAATGGTCTTTTTTGAGGAATAATTTACACACAACTAAATGTGCCTATTTTACATGTACAGTTCAACGAGTTATGACATATGTATGCATTTGTAACCACCCCAACTAAAATATAGAACATTTTCATCACCCCAGAAATTCCTTCATGCCCTTTTTCAGTCAATACTTTGCAAAAGCCAGTCTCAAGCAACCAATTATCCATTTCCTGTTACTATTCATAAGATTTCCCTGTCTTATAAGTTCATAAAATAGAACATCCATGTTGCTGTATGTATTTTCTTCTTATTGTTGAGTACTAGTACATTTTGTAAATATTTCACAATCTGTTTATCTATTCAGTTGTTGTTAGACATTTTCAGCTTATGCTATATGAATAAAGCTATTTATTCATGTAAATCTTTTTTATGGACACGTTTTCCTTTTTTGTATAAATATCAAGAAATGGAATTGCCCTTTAGGCTATGTGCATATTTAACTTATTAAGAAAATACCAGTGTAAAGTGGTTGTACTATTTTATATTTCTATCAGCAGTGTATGAGACTTCCAGTTGGTCTACATCATGGCAAACACTTACGGCATCACTCTTTTTCTTCTTTCTTCTTTGAGACAGAGTCTTGCTCTGTCTCCAGGCTGGAGTGCAGTAGCACAATCTCAGCTCACTGCAACCTCTGCCTCCAGGTTCAAATGATTATCATGCCTCGGCCTCCCAAGTAGCTGAGATTCTAAGAGTGAGCCACCATGCCCAGCTAATTTTTTTTGTATTTTTAAGAGAGACAGGGTTTTGCCATGTTGGCCAGGCTGGTCTTGAACTCCTGGCCTCAAGAGATCTGCCTACCTCAGCCTCCCAAAGTGCTGAGATTGCAGGCATTGTATTGTCAAGTTTTTAATTTTAGCCACTGAAGTGGATGTGTAGTGGTATCTTATTATGGTTTTTAATTTGCATTTTCCTAATGAAAATGATGTTGAGTATCTTTTCATGTGCTTATTGGCTATTATTTTGTGATGTGTCTGTTCAAATACATCTCTTGAGCTTCTCTGATTGGGTTTGCTTCTTACTAATGAGTTTTCAGAGTTCTTTATATGTTCTTGATATGAGTTCTTTGTCAGATATACATATTATGAATATTTTCTCCCAGTCTGTAACTTGCTTTTCCATTTTTTTTTCTTTACTGATCATTTCCTTAGACCCAATTCATTTTCTTAAGTCTCAGACCGAAATCTTTAATTTTGGTAAGGCCCAATTTACTAATTAAAAAAAAAATTATTAGTGGATTTTGTGTCCTGCCTGGGAAATCTTTGTTGACCTTTAGTTGTAACAATTACATTAGGTCAATGATCCTTTTTGAATGAATTTTTATATATGGTTGATATAGATATTTGTCCCATTCAAATCTCATGCTGAAATTTGATCTTCCGTGTTGGAAGCAGGCCTAGTGGGAGGTGTTTGGATCATGGGGGTGGATCTCTTATTAACAGCTTGGCGCTGTCCTTTTGGTAAGGAGTGAGTTCTTGCTCTATTAGCTCCCATCATAACTTATTTTTAAGAAGAGCCTGGGATGGGCACAGTGGCTCACGCCTGTAATCCCAGCACTTTGAAAGGCTGAGGCAGGTGGATTGCTTGAGCTCAGGAATTCGAGACCAGCCTGGGCAACATGGAGAAACCCCACCTCTACCAAAAATATACAAAAATTAGCTGGGCATGCATCCGTGGTCCCAGCTACTCAAGTGGCTGAGGTGGAAGGATGGCTTGAGCCTGGGAGGTGGATGTTGCAGCGAGCTGAGATCACACCACTGCATTCCAGCCTGGGCGTTAGTGAGACTCCCTCTCAAAAAAAAAAAAAAAAAAAAAAAAAAAAAAAAAAAAGAGCCTGTCACACCTCTTCCCACCTCCTTCCCCTCCCTCTTGCTTTCTCTCTTGACATGTGATGCCTGCTTCCCTTCACCTTCTATCATGATTGTAGACTTCCTGAAACCCTCAAGAGAAGCAGATGCTGGTGCCATGCTTCTTGCACAACCTGCAGAACCATGCGCCAAATAAACTCCTTTTCTTTATAAATTTCCCAGTCTCAGGTGCTACATTATAGCAACACAAATGGACTAAGACAATGGTATAAGAATCAAGGTTCATTTTTCCATATGGATACCCAGTTGTTCCACCATTATTTGTTGATAAGACTAGCCTTTCCCCCAGTGAATTACCTTGGCATCTTTAAAGAAAATCAATTACCCACAGATGGGGGGGGGCGTGTCTATATCTAGATTCTATTTTCTGTTAAATTGATACACCAATAACAAGTTGTCGTGATCACAGTCATGTTACAGTAAGTATTGACATCAAGTAATGTAAATACTCCAACTTTGTGCTTTTTAAAAAACTATCTTGCCTGTTCCAGATCCTATTTCCATAAAAGTTTTGAATCAGCTAGTCAATTTATTCTTCTTGTTTTATTTATTTATTTATTTTTATTTTTTTGAGATGCAGTTTCACTCTTGTCACTCAGACTGGAGTGCAGTGGCATGATCTCAGCTCACTGCAACCTCTGCCTCCCAGGTTCAAGTGATTCTCCTGCCTCAGCCTTCCAAGTAGCAGGGATTACAGGTGCACACCACAACATCCAGCTAATTTTTTGTATTTTTAGTAGAGATGATGTTTCACTGTGTTGACCAGGCTGGTCTCGAACTCTTGACCTCAAGTGATCCACCTGCCTTGGACTCCCAAAGTGCTGGGATTATAGGCGTGAGCCACCATACCCAGCCAGGTAGTCAATTTCTACCCAGCAAAAATAACTTCTACATATTTCTATTAGAATTACATTGAACATAGGTTAATTTGGTTAAAATTGACGTCATAACAGAATCTTGAGTCTTCCAAACCAGAAAAATGGTAAATTTCACCGTTTATTCTTGTCTTCTTTAATTTCTTGAATAAATGTTATGAGATCTTCATTTTATAGGTTCTGCATATATTTTGTTAAATACACTCCTAAATATTTACTATTTTTTATGTTATTATAAAATACAATACATTTCTTCTTCTTCTTCTTCTTTTTTTTTTTTTTGAGACAGAATCTTGTCTGTCGCCCAGGCTAGAGTGCAGTGGTGTGATCTCAGCTCACTACAACATCCACCTTCCAGCTTCAAGCAATTCTCCTGCCTCAGCCTCCCGGGTAGCTGGGATTACAGGTGCCCACCACAGTGCCTGGCTAATTTTGGTATTTTTTGTTGTTGTTGTTGTTTTTAGTAGAAACAGGGTTTCACCATCTTGGCCAAGCTGGTCTCAAACTCCTGACCTCCTGATCCACCCACCTTGGCCTCCCAAAATGCTGGGATTACAGGCATGAGCCACCGGGCCTGGCCTTAAATTTCATTTTTTAATTGTTTATGCCTAGTATACAGAACTAAAACTCACTTGTATATATCTTATATCCTGAAACTTTGTTAAATTCGCTTTAATTCCAGTAGCTTTTTTGTAATTCCTTATTATTATTATTATTAATATTTTTAGAAACGAGGTTTCACCATGTTGGCCAGGCTAGTCTTGAACCCCTGACCTCAGGTGATCCACCCACCTTGGTCTCCCAAAGTGTTGGGATTATAGGCATGAGCCACCATGCCTGTCCTGTAGTTCCTTTTAATTGATTTTTTGCCTTATTACACTGAGCATTATCAATAGCACAGTATTGAATAGAAGTCGTCAGAATGAGCATCCTTGCTTTTTTTCCCGATCTCAGTAGGAAAGTGTTCAGTTTTTCACTATTCAGGGTGATGCTAGCTGTAGATTTCTCAAAGATGACCTTTATAGAGGAAATTCCCTTCTAATTCTGTCTTGCTGAGAAGTTTTGTTTTGTTTTTTGTATTGTTTTTAACATATAAGCTGTTACACTTTGTGAAAGGCTTTTTCTCTATTGAGATGATCATATGCTTTAAGAAATATTTTGTTAATTTGATGAATTACATCATTTTCTTCTTTTGACTTAATTTAGGTCTCATTTGTTCTTTTTCTAATCTTTTAAAGAGAAAGTTTAAGATAACTAACTAAACCTTTTCTCTTTTCTAATGTAAACGTTTAAAGCTATAAAATTCCCTCTAGGAATCAATCAAGCTGAATCCGACAAAGTTAGATATTTTCATTATCATTCTGTTAAAAATATTTTCTAATTTCTCTTGTGATTTCTTCTTAGATCTATGGGTTATTTAGAAATGACATGTTGATTTCCAAATATTCAGAAATTTTCCAGATATATTTTTGTCATACATTTCTACTTTAATTCTCTTCTGGTCAGAGAACATATTATTTATGCTTTCACTTCTAAATTTGAGACCTGCTTTTTGGTCCTGTATATAGTCTCTCTTGGGTGACTATTCCATGTATACTTGAAAACGTTGTGTCTTCTGCTGTGGGTATGTGTCATAGGATAAGTATAAATGTCAAGTAGGTCAAATTGGTTACCGTTGCTCAACTTTTCTATGTCTGTACTGATTCTCCTGCTATATATTCTATCAGTTACTAAGAGAGGAGTGATAAAATCTCCAAATATAATTGTGAATTTGTCTTCTTCTCCTTCCAGTTTTGTCAGTTTTTGTTTCGCATTCTTAGAGGCTCTGCTACTAGGTACATAAACATTTAGAACTGATAGGTCTTCTTGATGTACTTATTTTTGGAATCATGATCTGTTAATACTTGCTCCACAGTTTAGTTTGTGCTATATTAATATAGTCATTCTAGCTTTATGATTATTGTCTGCATGTATCTCTTTTCCCATGCTCTTACTTATTTGTGCTTTATATGAATATGTTTTTGTTATAGAAGACTTACAGTTGGGTCTTGCTTTATTATTCAGTTTGACAATTTCTGTCTTTTATATAGAGTGTGTAGGCCATTAATATACAATTATGCATATGGTTAGGTTTAAGTCTACCATCTTGTTACCTGTCTTTATCCCACCTCTTATTTGTTCCTTTTTCCTCCTTTGGATTGAATTTTTTTACATTTTTATCTCTACTCCATGTATTGTCTTATTAGCTATATTGCATTTTTTTAGTGGTTACTCTAGAGTTTAAAATAGGTATCTTTACCATATAATAGTCTACCTTTAAATGACACTATACTTATTCACGTATAATGTAAGACCATTACAATATATGTCCATTTTCCTTACTCAGCCTTGTGCTAGTGTTTTCATATATTTTACTTCCATGTTATAATACCCACTATATGCTGTTATTTGTGCTTTAAAAAGTAACTTGTAATCTATAGCTGATATAATTCTTAATGAAAAACACAAGACAAGGATGTCTACTTTTGCCAGTCCTATTCAATATAGTACTAAAAGTTATTTAGGCATAAAAAGAAATAAAAGACATATCAATTGGAAAGGGAGAAGTAAAATTATCTCTGTTTCAGGTGACATAGTCTTATTGTAGAAAATCCTATAAATTCCACAAAAAACTATCAGAAATAATATTATAAATGAATTCAGCACAAGTTATAGGATACAAAGTCAACATACAAAGATGTTACATTTTTATACACTAAAAATAAATAATCTGAGATGAAAGTTAACAATTCCATTTACAATAATGTTAAAATGAATAAAATACTTAGAAATAAATTTAACCAATGAGGAGAAAGACTTGTACATTGAAAACTGCAATATTTTGCTAAAAGAAATAAAAGAAGATGTAAGTAATAGAGAGACATCCCATGTTTATGGATTGGAAAACTTAATATGTTAAGATGACAATACTTCCCAAAACATTCTAAAGATTCAATGCAATCCCTAACAAAATCTCAATATAATATTTTTACATAAATAGCATGAAAATCCTAAAATTCATATGGAATTTCAAAGGACCCCAAATAGCCAAAACAATCTTAACTGTATCTTGCAGGACTCAACCTTCCTGATGTCAAAAGTTACTAGAATGCTATAGTAATCAAAGCAGCTTAGACTGGCATAAAGACAGCCCTATAGACCGATGGAATAGAACAGAGAGCGCAGAAATAAATCCTCAAACATATGGTCAAGTAACGTTTGATAATGGTACCAGGATTATTCAGTGGGGAAAGGAAAGTCTTTTTAACAAATGGTACTAAGATAACTGGATATACACGTGCAAAAAAATGATGTTGGAAACTTACATTACACACAAAAATTAACTCAAAATTGATTTTACAAATCTAAACATAAGAGCTAAAACTAAAAGAGAAAGCATGGGCAAGCTTCACAATGTAGATTTGGTAATCAATTTCTGGATATGTCCTCAAAAGCACAGGCAACAAAAGGAAAAACAGATACACTGGACATAATCACAATTAAAAACTTTTGTATATTAAAGGCTATTATCAAGAGAGAGAAAAAACAGTCCACAGAATTGGAGAAAATATTTGCAAATCATATATTGTTTCTGATAAGATTACTGTTGATATATTAACAATCTTATATTAATAGTTATGTTAATCTCACTGAGCTTCTAGCCTTAACTACTAGTTTACAGAAAGATGAGATAGAGGAAAAAGTTAAACAATATGATTAAATAAGTAGAGAAATACAGAACATGAGACATTCTAAAAGATAAATAGCCTGGTAGGGGTATTGTTCAAGATCTAAGAAAGACTGAAGGGACAGCAAAAGGCAATACGTAAACTGTGATTGGATCCTGGACTGTGGCTGAATATGGGTGAGACGAAAGCTTTAAAAAATATTCTTAAGGTAACTGGTAAAACATATTAATATATATCAAATGTGATAATAGTATTGTGATTATGCAGGAAAATGAACTGATACTGAAGAGATGCATACTAAAATGGCTAAAGATAAAGCACTAATGATGCTTAGAACTTACTTTTAAATGGTTCTGCCAAAGAAAAAAAGAGAGAGAGAAATTATGGCAACAATGTCAACAATTGCCAAATTTCAGTGGAGGGCATCTGTACTATTCCTTCCTCTTTTCCATAGATTTTTAAATTTTCAAAATAAAATGTTTTCAGTAAAAAACTGTGAGCCACTAAATTGTAGAGCTTCAAATGGTTAAAATGCTAAATTTCATATTTGGGGAATTTTATCTGAAAAAAAAAAAAAAAAAGAGCTGTGGGTATCTGACACAATGGGGCTTTTGCAGAGTTGGTTAGATTGCTCTGCATAGCTCCATGTGCATCAGCTATGAGGTGTATGGTGTCCCTTGGAGTTAGGTAATACTACAACATAGCTACCGTGGTGTTCTCATGTTGAGACAGAGTTAGGAGGAAACACAGAATCTTTATGCAGAATTAAAAAAAATAGGATAAGTTTACTTTTATATAATTAATAAAATTACTTCTATATAATTGTTATTGTCAATTTCAGAGTACATACAGGGCATGATGATTTGGTCAAAAGTCAAGGATAGCCTCAAAAGCAACCCAAAATATCCACACACCTGGGTTCAAGGATGGAGGAGGTGGAGGTGGGAGGGGTCGGTCTTCTTTAATGGCTAGCGTACACTGCTTTGCTGATCGGATTGCGTTAATAAAGTCTTCATGTTGTTGTCTCCAGTTAGACTTCCTCACAGGTGGAGACTGGAAAAAATAAAACCAAAAAATAATACCCTAGACTATATATCTCTCCATTACAATTTTTTTTTGAAGCTGGAATTTGAATTCATAGGAAACAGGACTGTGAAAATTGGAGAAAAGGAGAGTTTGATTTTCAAAAGCACTGCTTAAAGAGGTTTGAAAAATACAGTAATATAATTTGCAAGCTCCAATAGTGAGGGAAAACACAAAAGAAAAATCAGAAAAATAAACTATAAAACTTTAAAGAAAGACAAGTGTAAGGTTAAAAGTGACTTTCTTCTCAAGTTAATTGCTAGATTTAGAGCCACTCTAATGAAAACATGAACAAGATTATTTTTTGCTACATCTGGAAAATATCTGAAATATATTTGAAAATCTAAGTGAGCAAGATTATAAAGAAAACAGTAAAAATGGATTATGGTTACATTACATTATGGCATTAGCAAGTAAAAATGAAACCAGAAATCCCAGAAATAGGCCTTAATGTACCACAGAATGTAATAAGAAACAATAAAGAGGATATCAGGAGTACCTTAGATTGTGGAGTCTTCTTCACAATAGGAATGTCAGTGCCCTGTAATCTTTGCTTCAAAGAATTGAAAGGTTTACGCTTTTTGTTGAAGAGTTTTCTACATATTGGTCCATGCCTTTTCTAGAAAACAAAGGGTAGGGATTGGAATTTTTTAAGTGCACAATCAGTTTTTATCGCTAGGTGTACCTAGACAGACTCTACTACAGGGACTGCATTGCTCCTCAAAACCTAGTTCATTCTCTAACAGATCACAGCAGAGCAAATCCATCTGCTCTTCTCATTTGTGTTACATATAACTAGATACTGTGTTTGAGCAAAGACAATAAAATGTCTTTATAGTTAAAGAGACTTACTTCAAATTTGGGTTTATATATTTAACTCAAATGTGGACAGTATGCTGTTTACTCCAAACAGTAGTCCTTTAAGCATTCAACATTTCTGATACAAAAACAGAGGAGGTAACATGCAGAGCTTTGCCTGTGTACCACCTGTATGAAATGTGCTATTATGCCACTATGGGACCTTTGCCCTCTCCCTTGGTGGATGCATGACATGTAATAGCAGTCATTGACACGGTAGCTTTGTCAGACCCCACAAAATACAAGTTCTGTGAAAATCATTGCACCTGGCTAAGAGCAAGCCATCCTATTTTAAACTAAAAAAGAGAGAAAGATCAAATCTTTGATCAATACCCTAGAAATAGGATTAGGAATGAAACTCAAAAGTATCCAAGAGGGACTTGACATTTAGAGATCCCTCTGCAAAGGGAACCTCTTAGTTCTCAAACTGATTCTCAGGGGGTGCAGCTCCAGGCTGGCAAAGCCAATGACACACACTGGTGGGCTACAGGGCCACGACCAGCTCCACAAGCTCTCTCTCCAGTTTCAGGAAGCTCTAATCACAGTTAACTAAAAGACAGCTGTTTCATTTTTCAAATTCCCCAGAAAAATAAAACCTACAACTTCATTTTATAGTCTTTTCCCGAAATGTCGTCAGGCTTACAGTCCACATCCTTAAAGTTCCATATGTCTCCTTGATCTAAAATGTCCTGACTGACAGCTGAATTATCCTCTTAGATTTTCTTTTTGAAAAAATTGTCTTTCTTGGGAACCCCTTTGTATTATTGGGGCATACCACCTATTTGATTCCCTAATTTTGAAACAAATCAAGCTTCTATTCAACTTTATAGCCATCAATCAAGGGACTTATGCAGTTAGCTTGAATCTGGACAATTAGATCTTGGAACAGGCCTTACATCCATGTATCATTTTGTTCAACTGGTATAAAAACCCTGAAATTAGAAGGTTCTGTATACGTGGCAAAGCAGAAAACAGGAAGGTTAAAGGACTTGTCAGGATTAGTGACAAATTTGCGGCTAAAAGCCAAGTTTCCAGATGTCTGAAATTCAATGCTCATTCCTCTTGACTAGCTAATTTCCCTGGTGCTTTGGCCTTGAAATTTGAATTTTTGATGCTTAAAGAAAAGGCGGAAGAGCCAAAACCTCTCGAGGGACTATTCACGATGCCAAGATACTTCCACCTGGCATCATTTCAGGAGGACCATGTTTAACAGGGTCACTTTTGAATGAGGCAGCATCAATCTGCCTCAGTGTTCTCTGGGCCCACCAGCCACAGGTTATGTACTTCTCCTCTTCCCTTGCTTCCCCCCCACATCTGTCTTTAATCTTTGCACTGCTGCCTCCTCACTGACTTGACAGTTCATTTAAGTCCAATGAAACACATCTACGAAATGTCTTTATGTTTACCAGAACATCTGCTGCAAAGCGTCTTCCACAGACTTCACAGGGAAATAACTCCTGATTGCCATCTGTGTAAAATTCAAGAGCACATTATGTTAGTTTCATGGAATTGCCTGGCCGAGAAGAAATGACTGACTGGAGGTGACCTCAATAGCTTGATATCCTCACTCTCTTTTCCCTTCCCACCAACTGCTTCTTCCCTTTGGGAAGACCCTGTATAAACTCACCTGTGTTTTCCTTTTCTGATATAAACTTCTCACTTCACTAAACAAGTAAATTTCATATCCTTCAGGTAACCAGAGTATAATTATTTGATTTAATATTTAATACACTCTTAAATGAAATGCCTGATAACTTTGCTTGAGACATATGCAAAAAATACCTGAGTATAAGGTCAGTCATAAATAATCCAGTGGTAACATCTTTAGGATTCCTACTATAATGTAAGTTCTGTGAAGGCTAAGACTGTGCCTATTTTATCTGCAATGTCTCCAAGTACTTGACCCATAATAAGGTACTCAATAAATGCTGGTTGAATGCATGGGTCAAGCAAGAATTGAGTTTCTAAAATAGGAACAATCATTCATTTGATAAGTAGATATTGGCTACATGCAATTCTGTGGAATTACTGGCAGAAATCATACATGGGACCAGCATAGAAAAAAGTATGCAGATAATTAATGACATAGAAAACTATCACGAGAAAAACAAAATGTTATGAAATTCTGAAAAAAAAGTTTTTTTATATTACTTCCTTTCCATTCATCAGGAGTTGAGGATGTAAATATTTAAAAAGTACTTCTATCAAAGTTATGATGTCTTAGGTTAAGGAAAAAAGCAGTTTGAGGTATGAGTATAGATTTTATATTAGACCAATCATCTGGGTTTTACATGAGAGAAAAGCAACAAGGGACATTAAATTGGAAGAACCTAAAAAGAGCTGTGGAAGATGGATGTGACAAAGGTGAGGTGTGTGAATGGACTGTGGGTATAGTGGGAGAAGA
>PVKP010037323.1:0-21726 GCA_004027715.1 Plecturocebus donacophilus | reverse complement strand
ATAGGTGTGGGGTGAAATTTTTTTTCTTAGAACAGGTTTTATATTACATTATAATTGGAACTGAGTCTTTTCAAAAAATCAATCCAAGAAGAGAATGGTGTCATAGAAGTCTTTAGATTGCCTGGAAAATAAAGTGTTAGTTGAGACAATTTGCACAAATGCCAACACTGTTGGGGAATAATTTGGACCAAGTCTTGGTATACTTGGTTTAACATAAAAATTGAACAAATGCCACCAATTTCACTTATTCTGAGTGTAATTTTCTTAGCCATAAAACAGGTCTTCAGTCAAACATGATTTTATCAATTTGCTCAATTTTAGACTATATGAATTCAGTTGGTAAGCAGGACATCATTTAAATATTTTAAACATCATAGAGAAGGTTATAACAAAAAACCAATAGTAATATTATTGTGGCCTTTTTAAAAAAATTGTAATTTAGGTTCTGGGGTACATGTGCAGATCAAGCAGGATTGTTGCATAGATACATACACGGCAAGGTGGTCTGCTGCCTTCATCCTCCCATTAACTATATCTGGTATTTCTCCCCTCATTATCCCTCTCCACCCTCCCCACTCCCACTGTCCCTCCCCTAGTGCCCCCGACTACTGACTGCAGTGTGTGATGCTCCCCTCCCTGTGTCCACGTGTTCTAACTGTTCAACACCTGCCTATGAGTGATAACATATGGTGTTTTGTTTTCTGTTCTTGTGTCAGTTTGCTGAGAATGATGGTTTCCAGATTCATCCATGTCCCCATGAAGGACACAAACTCATTGTTTTTTATGGCTGCATGATATTTCATGGTGTATATGTGCCACATTTTCTTTATCCAGTCTATCGATGATGGATATTTGAGTTGGTTCCAGGTCTTTACTATTGTAAACAGTGCCACAATAAACATACGTGTGCATGTGTCTTTATAATAGAACAGTTTATAATTCTTTGGATATATACACAATAATACCCAAAGAATTTCTGGGTCAAATGGTATTTCTATTTCTAGGTCCTTGAGGAATTGCCACACTGTCTTCCACAATGGTTGACTAATTTACACTCCCACCAAAAGTGTAAAAGTGTTCCTATTTCTCCACATCCTCTCCAGCATCTGTTGTCTCCAGAATTTTTAATGATCGCCATTCTAACTGGTGTGAGATAGTATCTCAATATGGTTTTAATTTGCATTTCTCTAATGACCAGTGATGATGAGCATTTTTTCATATGTTTGTTGGCCTCAGCGATGTTTTCTTTTGTAAAGTGTCTGTTCATATCCTTCACCCACTTTTGAATGGGTTGGTTTGTTTGTTTCTTGTAAATCTGTTTTAGTTCTTTGTAGATTCTAGATATTAGCCCTTTGTCAGATGGGTAGATTACAAAAATTTTTTCCCATTCTGTTGGTTGCCAGTTCACTCTAATGATTGTTTCCTTTGCTGTAAAGCAGCTCTGGGGTTTAATTAGATCCCATTTGTCTATTTTGGCTTTTGTTGCCATTGCTTTTGGTGTTTTAGCCATGAAGTCCTTGCCTATGCCTATGTCCTCAATTGTTTTGCCTAGGTTTTCTTCTAGGGTTTTTATGGTGTTAGATCTTATCTTCAGATCTTTAATCCATCTGGAATTAATTTTAGTGTAAGGTGTCAGGAAGGGGTCCAGTTTCTGCTTTCTGCACATGGCTAGCCAGTTTTCCCAACACCATTTATTAAACAGGGAATCCTTTCCCCATTGCTTGTTTTTGTGAGGTTAGTCAAAGATCAGTTGATTGTATATGTGTGGTGTTGCTTCTGAGGCCTCTGTTCTGTTCCATTGGTCTATGTCTCTGTTTTGGTACTAGTACCATGCTGTTTGGATTACTGTGGCTTTGTAGTATAGTTTGAAGTCAGACAGCATGATGCCTCTGGCTTTGTTCTTTTTGCTTAGGATTGTTCTGGCTATGTGGGCTCTCTTTTGGTTCCATATGAAGTTCGAAGTGGTTTTTTCCAGTTCTGTGAAGGTCATTGGTAGCTTGATGGGGTTAGCATTGAATCTATAAGTTACTTTGGGTAGTATGGCCATTTTCACGATGTTGATTCTTCCCGACCATGAGCTTGGGATGTTTTTCCATCTGTTTGTGTTCTCTCTTATTTCCTTGAGCAGTGGTCTGTAGTTCTCCTTGAAGAGGTCCTTTACATCCTTTGTTAGTTGTATTCCTAGGTGTTTTATTCTTTGTAGCAATTGTAAATGGGAGTTCACTTTTGATTTGGCTCTCTGTTTGTCTGTTATTGGTGTATAGAAATGTTTGTGATTTTTGCACATTGATTTTGTATCTTGAGACTTTGCTGAAGTTGCTTATCAGTTTCAGGAGACTTTGGGCTGAGACGATGGGGTCTTGTAAATATACAATCATGTCATCTGCAAATAGAGACAATTTGACTTCCTCTCTTCCTATTTGAATACCCTTTATTTCTTTCTCTTGCCTGATTGCTCTGGATAGAACTTCCAATACTATATTGAATAGGAGTGGGGAGAGAGGGCATCCTTGTCTAGTGCCAGATTTCAAAGGGAATGCTTCCAGTTTTTGCCTGTTCAGTATGATATTGGCTGTGGGTTTGTCATAAATGGCTTTTATTATTTTATGATATGCACCATCAGTACCTAGTTTATTGAGGGTTTTTAGCATAAAGGGCTGCTGAATTTTGTCGAAGGCCTTTTCTGCATCTATTGAAATCATCATGTGGTTTTTGTCTTTGGTTCTGTTCATGTGATGGATTACATTTATAGACTTGCATATGTTGAACCAGCCTTGCATCCCTGGGATGAAGTCTACTTGATCATAATGAATAAGCTTTTTAATTTACTGTTGCATTCTGTTTGCCAGTATTTTATTGAAGATTTTTGTGTAGATGCTCATCATGGATATTGGCCTGAAGTTTTCTTTTTTAGAGATGTCTCTGCCCGGTTTTGGTATTAGGATGATGTTGGTCTCATAAAATGAGTTGGAGAGGATTCCCTCTTTTTGTATTGTTTGGAATAGTTTCAGAAGGAATGGTACCAGCTCCTCTTTGTATGTCTGGCAGAATTAGGCTATAAACCCATCTGGACCTGGGCTTTTTTAAGTTCATAGGCTATTAATTGCTGCCTCAACTTCAGCCCTTATTATTGGTCTATTCAGGGATTCAACTTCCTCTGGGTTTAGTCTTGGGAGAGTGCAAATGTCCAAGAATTTATCCATTTCTTCCAGATTTACTGATTTATGTGCATAGAGTTTTTTGTAGTAATCTGTGACGGTAGTTTGTATTTCTGTGGAATCGGTGGTGATTTCCCCTTTATTGTTTTTTATTGCATCTATTTGATTCTTCTCTCTTTTCTTTTTTACTAGTCTGGCTAGCAGTCTATCTATTTTGTTCATCTTTTCAAAAAACCAGCTCCTGGATTTGTTGATTTTTTGAAGGGTTTTTTGTGTCTATCTCCTTCAGTTCTGCTCTGATCTTAGTTATTTCTGGTTTTCTGCTAGGTTTTGAGTTTTTTTGATCTTCCTCCTCTAACTCTTTCAATTTTGATGATAGGGTGTCAATTTTAGACCTTTCCTTGCTCCTCATGTGGGCATTTATTGCTATGAATTTCCCTGCAAACACTGTTTTGAATATGTCCCAGAGATTCTGGTACGTTGTGTCTTCATTCTTGTTGGTTTCGAAGAACATCTTTATTTCTGCCTTCATTTCATTGTTTATCCAGTCAACATTCAAGAACCAGTTGTTCAGTTTCCATGAAGCTGTGTGGTTCTGAGTTAGTTTCTTAATCCTGAATTCTACCTTAATTGCACTGTGATCTGAGAGACTGTTATGATTTCTGTTCTTTTGCCTTGGTTGAGGAATGATTTACTTCCAATTATGTGGTCAATTTTAGAGTAAGTGCAATGTGGTGCTGAAAATGTATATTCTGTGGATTTGGGGTTAACAGTTCTGAAAATGTCTATTAAGTTCACTTGGTCCAGATCTGCATTCAGATCATAGATTTCCTTATTGATTTTCTGTCTTGTTGATCTGTCTAATATTGACAGTGGAGCGTTAAATCTCTCACTACTATTGTGTGGGAGTCTAAGTTTCTTTGTAGGTCATTAAGAACTTGCTTTATGTATCTTGATGCTCCTGTATTGGGTGCATATATATTTAGGATTGTTAGCTCTTCTTGTTGTATTTATCCTTTTACCATTATGTAATGCCCTTTTTTGTCTCTTTTGATTTTTGTTGGTTTAAAGTCCATTTTATCAGAGACTAGGATTGCCACCCCTGCTTTTTTTTGCTCTCCATTTGCTTGGTAAATCTTCTTCCATCCCTTTATTTTCAGCCTATGTGTGTCTTTGTACATGAGGTGGGTTTCCTGAATACAGCACACCGACAGTTCTTGGCTTTTTATTCAATTTGCCAGTTTGTGTCTTTCGATTGGTGCATTTAGTCCATTTACATTTAATGTTAATATTGTTATGTATGAATCTGATCCTGCCATTTTATTACTGGTTGGTTGTTTTGCCCTTTGGTTGGAGTAATTTCTTCATTGCATTGTTGGTCTTTACCATTTGGTTCTTTTTTGCAGTGCCTGGTACTGGTTTTTCCTTTCTGTGTTTAGTGTTTTCTTCAGGAGCTCTTGCAGGGCAGATCTGGCAGTGACAAAATCCCTCAGCAATTTCTTGTCCCTAAAGGATTTCATTTCTCCTTCACTTATGGAGCTTAGTTTGGCTGGATATGAAATTTAGGTTGAAAGTTCTTTTCTTTAAGGATGTTGAATATTGGCCCCCACTCTCTTCTGGCTTATAGGGTTTCTGCTGAGAGAGCCGCTGTGAGTCTGATGTGCTTCCCTTTGTGGGTGATTTGACCTCTCTGGCTGCGCTTAGTATTTTTTCCTTTGTTTCAACTCTGGTGAACCTGACAATTATGTGCCTTGGGGTTGTTCTTCTAGAGGAGTATCATTGTAGTGTTCTCCGTATTTCC
This sequence comes from Plecturocebus donacophilus, assembly GCA_004027715.1. Classification (NCBI taxonomy): domain Eukaryota; kingdom Metazoa; phylum Chordata; class Mammalia; order Primates; family Pitheciidae; genus Plecturocebus; species Plecturocebus donacophilus. Next base: position 16,767 of record PVKP010037323.1, on the reverse strand, counting down.
TCTATTTGAATGTTGGCCTGCCTTGCTAGGTTGGGGAAGTTCTCTGGGATAATATCCTGAAGAGTATTTTCCAGCTTGGATTCATTCTCCCTGTCATCTTCCAGTACACTGATCAGGCATAGATTAGGTCTTTTCACATAATCCCATATTTCATGATGGCTTTGTTCATTTCTTTTCACTTTTTGTTCTCTTGCCTTCTCATTTTATTTCATTGATTTGATCTTCAATCTCTGATATCCTTTCTTCTGCTTGGTCTATTTGGTTATTGAAACTTGTATATGCTTCATGAAGTTCTTGTGCTGTGTTTTTCAGCTCCATCAAGTCGTTTATGTTCTTCTCTAAGCTGGTTATTCTAGTTAGCATTTCGTCTAACCTTTTTTCAAGGTTTTTAGTTTATTTGTATAAATAACCCAGAGAAGTTTGTTATTACCCACCTTCTGAAGCCTTCTTCTGTCAGTTCGTCAAATTCGTTCTCCTTCCTGCTTTGTTCCCTTGCTGGTGAGGAGTCGCAAACTTGTGGTGGGGGAGAGACATTCTGGTTTTTGATGGTTTCATTCTTCTTGCGCCGGTTTTTCCCCATCTCTTGCATTCATATAGTTTTGATCTCAGGTAGCTGCTTGGGGAGGCAGCCTTTCCTTTGTCTGCCTGCGGAGAGGCTGCTGGGCTGCCACAGATTCAGTGGAGCTGCCGAGTCTTTTATTTACTCAGGAAATTAGGCCGGTTTCTGTAATGGCGGCTTCCCTTCCGCCCGCCGAGCTGGAGCGTTCCTGGTCGCTCTCTAACTGACGTTCTGGGTGCCTAACTCTGGAATGAGAGTGCTTTGGCCTGCTGGGCTTTGTGCGGTGGTGGGGGACCCGTCCTGCCGTTGGGCTATTTCCCTGGGTTCCGTTCCCCTGCTTACTGAGGGACAGGTAGCTCCATCCTACCGGCATTTTGGCTTTCTTGGCGTCAGCCAGTGCTTCCGCCTAGATCTATGCTGACAGCCCGAGGGCCGAAGTTGCTGTTTTGTCCTGTTCAGCAGCCTGCCAAGGCTTTTCAGCCTGGAGAAGGTCTCCTGTTCTGTGGATTGTAGAGCGATGTATCCAAACTGAAGGCCCCGAGGGGGACATCCCCCGGTCCTCCGGTCGGTTGCAGGCATGTCCTGGGTGGGGCAGTGCCCACGTTGCCACAGCTTGCCCTATTTGGCTTCTACCCACTGTCTGCCCAGCCCCACAGAATGAACCTGGTACCTTGTTTGGAATGTGGAGACCACTCAGCTTCTGCGCCTCTCTCGCTGGGAGCTGCTTTCTGGAGCTGCCTCTTATTTGGCCACCATGGGATCCCCTATCGAGCTCCTCCACAGAGATACTAGCCAGCTGTTCGCTGTCCTGCCAGCAGAGAGCTATCGGTTGAGGTATTCCACTTGTACAACGAGCCAGCGGTCGCATGGTGGAACAGCATCGTTTCCCTCTAGCTGTGCGGGGTCCACAGCCCAGTCGCCTCCGCACCACGCAGGAGGCTATCTCCGAGCTATTGTGGCCTTGTTAATTGGGTAAGCATTTTGATCTAGTGTATATGCTTCTGAAAATACAACTGAACCAGTCAGGGTTCAGCCAAAGAAGCAGAACCAGTGGGAGGCAGGTATTAAGAGACTTATCGTAGGTCTGCCGTGATGGCTCATGCCTGTAACCCCAGCACTTTGGGAGGCTGAGGCACGTGGATCATGAGGTCGAGAGATAGAGACCATCCTGGCCAACATAGTGAAGCCCTGTCTCTACTAAAAATCCTAAAATTAGCTGGGTGTGGTGGCGTGTGCTTGTAATCCCAGCGACTCAGAGGCTGAGGCCGAATTGCTTGAACCCAGGAGGCAGAGGTTACAGTGAGCCGAGATTACACCACTGCTCTCCAGCCTGGGTGACAAAGAGAGACTCTGTCTAAAACAAAACAAAACAAAAAACAAACAAAAAAGATTTATTGTAAGGACTTGGGCTTATGGGTTGTGGGGGCTCTCTATACAAGTCCAAAATCTATAGAGCAGGCTGTCCACAGGTAAAACTTCCTCTCCAGGGAAACCTCAACTCTGCTTTTTAAGATCTTTCAACTAATTCAATTCAGCCCACCAGATTATCTAGGATAGTTTTCCTTATCAAAGTCCATTGATTAAGGACCTAACAGTCACATCTACAAAATGCCTCCAGCAACACCTGGATTAGTGTCTGAATAACTGAAGTCTGTAGCCGAGCCAGGTTGACATATAAAAAGACCCTTACACTAACCTAAAGAAATAAGCCTAAATATAGAAAAAGCTTTCTGTGCAAATCTGTTCACTTTTGCTAAAAACCTGGAAATTGTAAAATATTGAGTAATAGGCAAATAGTTAAATTATGATACATTTATATGAGAGATACGTTATTAAAATAATGTTTTTTAATTACCCGGAGGATTTTTAAAGTTGATGTATCTATCACAGGGTGAGAGTGGGGGCAAGAGAGATAGTAGGCAGGAGTTGCCACACACTTTTAAACACAAAATTGCTGCAACTGTTTGGTGGTGGTGGTGTTTTTGAGAAGGAGTCTTGCTCTGTTGCTCAGGCTGGAGTGCAATGGCATGATCTTGGCTCATTACAACCTCAGCCTCCTGGGTTCAAGCAATTCTCATGCTTTGACCTCCCAAGTAGCTGGGATTACAGGCATGTACCACCACACCTGGCTAATTTTTTGCTTAGTAGAGACAGGATTTTGCCATGTTGGCCAGGCTGGTTTTAAACTCCTGACCTCAGGGGATCTGTCCACCTCGGCCTCCCAAAGTGCTGGAATTACAGGCATGCACCACCACACCCAGCTGCAACTGTTTTTATCAGATCTTTGGGGCCTGTGGAGCTCCCTTGGGCAGAGGTCTGGCAGAGAGATAGGCCACACCCTTAATGGACCAGCCCTGTGGAGGGAGGCATGCCTAGGTCCCACACCAGCCCCAAACCTGTGTGACCCAGCCCTCTCAGTTTTCTGAGAGTGTGGGCTCCCCCGCCTCCAACTTCCAGTGCTGAAGATAGATCCCGACTTGATACTGCCAAGCCATGGGTGGCAAACATGGGGCAACAGGACCTACTCTTGGTCCCCTCCTTCAGGCCCTTGGAGTTGAGTTCCAGGTGTGCTGGGGAATCCAAAGGGCTCCCATGCTGCCAGAATGCACTCAGCTGGAGCAAAGCACCCATGCTGGGCAGCAGAGGCTGCACCATGTACATGCTCCTTTGGGGCAGCCAGGCAGGAGCCCTGGGAGGGGCTGGTGGGCAGGTAGGCTTGCAGAACACACATGCCCTAGTCTCACAGGGAAGCCAGCACTGCTTTCTCCATGGTGGTTAGCTGGGGCCAGAGCTTCTCAGAGGGAGATAGAGAGCCCTGGGGCATGAACACTTATGGCCCAGCTCTGCTGGAGCTGTCCTGTGCACAAAGGTCCCTGGCTCCATGCCTGCTACATGTCTGTCTTCATTTAATCTCCAGGAATATCCCTCTACAAGCCCAAACATCTGTGAGGAGTGTGGTGTCCCCTGCAGCTAGAATCCTAGAGGTCCATGGTGAGAGTGGGCATTCTCTCACTTCCTTCACGGACTCATTCCCCAGGAGCCAAACCCAACCCAGCGTTCAGGCACTCCACGTGCAGTTCCCAGCTTCCTCCTCTTCGGCTTCAGCATCTGTATCTTTTCTCCATCCACATTTGGCATTTTCTCTCCGAAGATCTGTTCAAATTATGTTGGTTTAGTTGAAATACTGATGCCTCTCCATGGGAGCAGCACGTCCTGCCTGCATCTAGTTAGCCATCTTGCCCACCCTCCTGAAATTCTTGGAAAAGGAGTCTTTCTGCCAGATGCTGACCTGTCTTCATTCTAGTAAGGTATATAATAAGGTAGTTTTTCAATTTGAGAGGCCTCTGAAAAGAATTCTCTCTCCAAATTTTCCTTGCAGTTGGAATTACATTTACAACACTTGCCTGAACTGTTTGAGCAAAATAAACTAAATACTTCTTTGTCAACCTAAAAATTTAGGAAGAAAAATAAGACATTTTTATTATGTATGAAGACAAAAATGGTTGTATGTATGTTATGGGTTAGTCACTATCTTCATTTAGCTCAAGGTGAAGAAGACTAAGAAGAAACATCAAAACCCATTCCCCCAGCCCCAGTTTTCCATTTAAAGGGGAGCAAGCAGTCCTTTTAAGGGGCGAAGCCAGCAGGACTCCGGGCAGGCTGAGAGAAGACAGGATTCTATTTCTTCTTAAAGACCCACAGCTCACATTTTTCTCTTTTTAACTCCATAGCTGGACACAGAATCTTTAGAATCAAGAGTCTTTACAAAGCTGACTAGGTAGATTTCTGGCCCAGCCTAAAATCTTCTCTCCTCCTTCTCTTTCCAGGATCAAACATCTGCCTGAATTTAAAATGTTAAAATGTATTTAAATTTAAAATGTATCAGTTGAAGTAGTTAAGGCTCCTAATTAGCATGTTTATTAGACAAGTTTCTTAGAAAAGGAGTAACAGATTTCCTTTTATTCCTTGATCCACTCTTAATGAATATTTCACTCATTCATTCATTCAAATGACAAATATTTATTGCGCTTCTACTATGTGCCAGGCATACATCTAGATTCTGGGGATCCAGGTAGTAATAGGAGCAACATCTTTCTCATCATGGAACATAATTTATACTGAGGGCCATGGATAAGAACAAACATATATGTAATACATGGTGATATGGTTTGGATATTTGTCCCCTCCAAATCTCATATTGAATTGAATTTATTTTGGTCTAATCGTTTAAGCAAGTGTTGTCATGGGGGTAGATCCCTTATGAATGGCTTGGTGCCATCCCTATGGTAATGAGTGAATTCTTGCTGTTAGCTCACATAAATACTGGTTGTTTAAAGGAGCCTAGCATCCTTCTCTTGCTTCTACCCTTGCCATGTGATACATCAGCTTCTCCTTTGCCTTCCACCATGGTCATAAGGTTCCTGAGGCCTTACCAGAGGCTAAGCTGATGCTGGTGCCATGTTTGTACAGCCTGCAGAACTGTGAGCCAAATAAATCTCTTTTCGTTATAAATTACCTAGTCTCAGGTATTTCTTTTTAGCAATGCAAAATGGATGAAAACAATGGGGCAATAAATATTAAAGGTATGGGGATAGAGACTGATATCACTGTGGTCAGGGAAAGCCTTTCTGATAGGAGATGTAAGTGAAGTTTTGGGGAAGGCTGTGTAAATATATATGGGAAAGGCGTTCTAGGAAGAACAAGTGTGAAGACCCTGAGTTGAGATTGTGTATGGCCTATGGAATATCAAGGACAGTATTGAGGCTGGAGAGGATTGAGGAGAGAAAGTGCTGTAGAAAATTAGCTCAGAGAGGTGGCGATATGAGATGAGATTTGGATGTGTATTTCTTTACATTACTAGGTCAAATGAAAGATGAGAGCTCAGTTTTTAGATATGGTGACATGCATTTAACTGTGATGATTGTATTTATCTGAGAATAGTTCAGTGAATAAAATATACATTTTAATTTCAAGTGTTATGATTACATCTTTAATGTAGGTGCAAATTTTGTGATTGCACAGCATTTTATATTTAAGATACTTGAATTAGAAGAAGCTGCAGTAATCATCAAGTACCATCTTTTTATCTCATAGATGAGTCAATTGTGATCTAGAAAGGGTAAGTATTCATATTAATAGCATAATCATAGCTATAGCATTCTGTGTCAAGCACTAGGCTGAGTACTTTACACACTTGATCCTCACAGCAGCCACATGGGGTGAGCATTAATGTCCCTATGGGGTGTGGCAGAGATGTTCAAAGGCAGCTGTAACCTTCCTCTATGCTGACAGTGTGACTGCTTTTAAGAGAGGCTCTCTAAAGATTCATGGTTTATTTTTAGACATGAAAAAATTCCAGTATCTCGTCTGCTTGAGTTTTGGGACAAAGCCTTCTGTATTTCCTTTGCTTGACTCCAAAGCCCAGGTTGTTGACTACTATGCTGTATTGCTTCTGATAATGTTCTAAGTTGATAATTGGGATAGTTAGGTCCCAAGCCTCAAAACAAACCCTTTATATTCCCAGTTTGGTGATGTCTTCAGGATACCTCTTCTGCCTAAGTCTTCGAGCAAGCCCTGGATCATACAGGGAGGTAAAGGGGTGTTAAAGCCCTCCTCATTAGGTGTTCCTACTGTCATAGCCCTGTCTTCAGATTCCCAGGTCCTCTGACAGAGCCAGCCTTCAGTGGTTGCTTGAATTTTGATCAAGGTCTACTTCACCATTTTTACATACCCTAAATTACTTTGCCATGTTGGTCTAGGAATGATTCCAAATTAAACTATGTAGAGATTAAGGAGAATAATTCTATCAGCATTTTTTTTCTGAAGAGTTATTAACTAGGGGAGAAATGAGGAGGAAAGACAGAGCACATTTAATGATATAGACCATACTGTTCTGCCAGAAATTCTTCCTTGTTTTAAATTCTTTTCTTTTCTCCAGAGACAGTGTTTTAAAGAACGTTCAGAAGGAAGACATAAAGGGCTAACATCTTTGGAGAAGATAAATATGTGTTATCTGAGAAGAATAACCTGAACCATCATTTGCAAATGACATAATAATCATCAAGAAATGCAGAAACCAAAGAATAGCAGGTTATTGCCTTCTATGGTTTTTTTTGAATTTTTGCCATATAGTTGTTTTGTTTTCCTTGTGGGAGAAGACCATTATGCACATATCCCAAAGGATTCTGGAGAGTTGGCTTGTTCTGTTCTCTTTTCACAGCTGGCTAAATACTCTTCAGCACTATACAGCTTGGGTAAGATTTAGATTTATTGACCAACAGGCTGAGGGTGACTGTGTCAAAGGAATACATTCAATCATTTTTCAGAAAGCTAAATGAGCAAGAGAATTCCAAAGACTTAGGAATCTTAAAAATTTGAAAATTGACTTAGCAAAACCACATCCAGAATGTATATCCAAGAACTAGAGGAGTAAGTAAACAAAGTTGCAAATGCAAAGTGTTCACAGAAGAGTTATTAAGAATAGTAAAAATGGGAAGCAACTTAGATATATGAGGGAATTTAAAATGTTTTAAAAATTAATTATGGGGCTGGGCATGGTGCTCATTCCTGTAATCCCAGCACTTTGGAAGGCTAAGGTGGGTGGACTGCCTGACCTCAGGAGTTTGAGACTGGCCTGGCCAACATAGCAAAACCCTGTTTCTACTAAAAACACAAAAATTAGCTGGGCGTGGTGGCACATGCCTGTAGTCCCAGCAACTGGGGAGACTGAGGCAGTAGAATTGCTTAAACCTGGGAGGTGAAGGTTGCAGTGAGCCCAGATTGCACCGCTGCACTCTAGCCTGGGCGATGAGAGTGAAATCCTGTCTCAAAAAAAAAAAAATTAATATATGGTTCATTTATTGAATGAAATATTATTTAGCCATGAAAAACTAATATAGATATATATTTGCTTGGATGAAGAAATTTTATAGTATATTGTTAAGGGATGAAGCAGATAGTATACATATGATATATTTACAATAGAATTCAATTGTGGTATTCTTTGGATAATTAGACATAATTTTTCTTTCTTATCACCTATGATTTTAACTTTTTCTATAGAAAAACTGGAACTATAAAAAGTTTAATCAACATGAAACACATATATTTAAAAGTGTCTCCTGTAAGATTTTCTCATTTCCTTTTATCCAAATAAGATGCATTTGTATGTGTATGTATGTGTTGAAAGAAAACATTGTTTCTGAGAAAATTCTCTATTATCTTAATATTTAAATTAAGGGAGAGACTTTTAAAAATAAAAGTAATTTTGTCACTTCTCTGCTCAAAATTCCCTAAAAGCTCCAAATTACTCTGAGTTAAAGCCACAAATCTTTAAAATGACCAGGAAAGTCCAACCTGAGCTGACCCTTCCTTGCTTGCCTGACTATAACTAGTACTTTCCTTCAGCTCACTCTGCTCCAGCCACACCCTCTGCTCTCCCTAGACCTCTAGGCTTGTTTCTTTTTTAGGACTTTTGCACTTGTGGATCCCTTTGCCTGGAATGCTGTCCCCCAGATTCTGTCTAACGATATCTCTTTCAAGTCTTCGCTGAAATATCTTCTTAATGGGGCCTATACCTACTACTATACTTAAAATGGCAACTTGCCTATTTTTCTCAGTACTCCTCATCTTTCTTATTCTGGCTTAGTTTTTTTCTACTGGACAATGTAGTATTACTTCAGTAGGGAATATAGTGATGATCATTGTATTAAAAACACTCCAAATTCTATGAATTGTTTGGTTGACAGTAAAGAGATTGATTAACTTCAGATTTTGTTAATTATGTATGTTAAGTTTCTGGGAAGTCATAAGAAAAAATAGAAATAGATTATATGCTTTTCAAGCTTTAAGAGGAGAATAAAGAAGCTTAAAAAAATCAATTAAGCCAGGCAAGTTAGCTCATGCCTGTAATCCTAGCACTTTGGGAGGTGGGCAGATCACCTGAGGTCAGGAGTTTGAGACCAGCCTGACCAAGATGGAGAAACCCTGTCTCTACTAGAAAAAAAAATTAACTGGGCATGGTGGCACATGCCTGTAATCCCAGCTACTCAGGAGGCTGAGGCAGGAGAATCACTTGAATCTGGGAGGCAGAGATTGCAGTGAGCCGACATCACACCATTGTACTCCAGCCTGGGCAACAAGAACAAAACCCTGTCTGAAAAAAAAAAAAAAGTCCATTAATCCAAAATAAGTCAATGAAAAAGAAAGAAACATAGAAAAAACAGGATAAAATGAAAGTACAAAATAAATAAAAGTGTATGTTTTCAATAAATATAAATTTATTGAAATTAAAGTAAATTCTCTAAAAGCAAAACATTGTCAGACTGGATCACACACACACACACACACACACACACACACACACACACACACCCCATAACAATACCAAAAAGTTGAAAGTAAAAGGATAGGAAAAGATAGGTAAATATGTATGAAATGAAAGCTAGTGTAGCCATAGTACTGTTGGACAGAATAGATTTTAAGTTTAAATGGGGTGAAAGAAAACCAGTACATAGTTAATTTAGAAAGATTTAATTTATTCTTCCTAGAATAATAACATAACTTTACATATAAAGAACAAAAATTAATAGAATTGCAAATAGAAATTGACATATTAACTATGTATCCACCATTTATCAAATTGGTAAATATCACCTTGTAAAATTTTAATGGTCTTCTCAGCAATTTATAGATTAAGCCACCAAAAGTTAGTAACAATATGGAAAATTTCAACAGTGTAATTAACAAGCTAAATCTAATGGACTTATATAGAAAATGGAACCCTACAATTGATGTAGATCCATTCAAGTTCATGTGGATCATTTACAAAAATGGACTAAATTCCAGGCTATACAGCAATAATTCAAAGAATTAATATCCTATAGATCATGTTTTTGTTTCTCTTAATACAATTATGTTAGAAATCAGTAAGATGATACAGGATAAAACAAATTCCCTATATTTGGAAATTAAAAATCCCCAAGCCTCGAACACTTACTTATAAAAGAAGAAATTCAAACATTACTGACCTAATTCAGTCTCTTTAGAAGTTTGAACAAGCACAGTAGAATAAACATAATAAAGTAAAAGGAAGGAAATAATAAAGATAAGAAAGAAATCAATAAGAAATGAAATATGAAGAGAATAAAGAAGTAAGATATGATAAAGAGAATAAAGAAGTCCATAGGTAACAGAAGAAATCACACTGAAAATGAGAAAGATTTGATCTGGAATAAGAGAGAATTTGTGGTTAAGTATGTGAGGTGATAAATATGTTAATTAACTTGGTTTAATCATTTCATAATGTATAATATATAAGACATCACACTGTACCCTATAAGTATATGCAATTATTATTTGTTAATTAAAATGTTTTAAAAAAGAAAAAAAAAAGAGAGAACCCATGGGAAACTTATAGCCTTAAATACTTGTATTATAAAAGAAGAAATTTAAATATTATTGACTTAATCCAGTCTTTCAGAATTAGAATGAGCACAGTAGAATAAACATAAATAAAGTAAAAGGAAAGAAATAATAAATATAAGAGAAAAATAAAATTAAAAATAAAATACAATAAAGAATAAAGAAGTCAAAAGTTGACTCTTTGAGATATCAGTAACATTACCAAATAGATGGCAAGATTTATATTAAAAAGAGAAAAGCCACAAATAAACAAAATAAGGAATGAAAAGGAGGACATAAATACAGATGCAGCAGACATTAAAAAGATAAAATTACAAATAATTTATGCCAGTAAATTTAAAAACAAAGTGGAAAAACTCCTGGAAAAATGTTCACTCTAATTGACTTAAGAATTTAAAAACCTGAATGTCCTATAGCCACTAAATAAATTGAATTAGTAGTTCTGTATCTTTTCACAAAGAAAACAACAGATCAGAGAGCTCTTCTGCTGAATTCTAGAAAACATTCCAAGAAGACATAATATCAATCTTAAGATAATTATTTCAAATATTCTCTAATTCATGTTGTAAGAATGGTACAATCTTGATATCAAAACCAGAGTAAGAAAAGGAAAATTGCAGACCGATCTCATTCATAAATATAGATGTAAAAATTCTAAACAGACTCATAAATTCAGCAGTGCACAGAAAAGTAGATTGCACAGTTATCAAGTTGGGTTCATTCCAAGAATGTAAAGATTATTCGCTGTTATCTTTAAATATCTTTCACTACATCACAGATGAAAATATTAACCCAAAAATGAATGTATTGATAAATCTGCCTATATTAAAATTAAGATCTGCTTATCAAAAGATACCTTACACAAAGTGAACCACAGGATTCAACTTGAGAGAAGAAATTTATGCATATATAATTCACAAAGAAATGTTAATATACAAATTATTTTTAAAAATCAATAAGAGGAACTCAGGCAACCCAACAGAAAAATGGGCCAATGATATGACCAATCACTGCACAGAAAAGGAAACAGAAATGAATACATTACAAAAATATACTCAACCCCATTTGTAATCAGGAAAATTCATATTAGAACTACAATGAGGTACAATGAGGTTTTATACTCATGGTGGCAAAAATTAAAATGTAGAATACCAATGGTTGGTGAAGATGTGGATGAAGCAGCAACTCGTATACACTGATGATCAAAATATCAAATTGGAAAATTTGGAATTATCTGGTATTACTGAAGATGTAATAAATCTTACAATCTAGCAATTACATTTTTACTTTTATACTTAGGAAAAACTCTTGCTCTTGTGGATCAGAAGACACACATAAAAGTATTCATGGTTGCATTGCTTATGACAGCCCCAATCTAGAAGCAACCCAGATGTTCAATGGCAGGAGACTAGACAAACACATAGTAGGGAATTCATACTGTGGCAGATCACCCTGCAGTGGAAAGGGAATGAACTAAAGCTACTCACGTCAACATGGATAAAGCTCACAAGCAAAACCTGGAGTCAAAAAAAAAGTCCTGAGAGAGTAGAAACAAAGTGAAAAAATATAAAAAACAGGCCAAATTAAATAATATGTTTTAAGATTAATAAAGATATGTGGTGAAATATTAAGGAAAGCAGGGTAATGATAAACAGTTTAGGATTGAGGGGAGAGGTGAAATGAGCAGGACTTCCAGAGGCACTATGTTAATTTCTCTTCCTGGGTCCACAAGGGGCGTGGTTTCAAAGGCAAGAACTTCCCAGTGCTATGCCTTCATCCACCTCCCCATGCAGGAACCTAGAGTCCTTTGTCTAACTTTCCCGCACACGTGCTAGGTAAAATTCCAGGTGAGCTTCCTTTGCTCAGAAAGCCAGCCAAAAGCCCTGGAAGGAGGGGCTCTGTTGTGGGCCCGAGCAACCCATCTGGAATCAAAGTCAAAGATCAGTCACTCCAAAGGAAGTTTGAAAGAACTCCTCTCATTGGACAAAAACATGAATGGGGCGGGAATAACTTCAAAGTTAAACCCCCGCTGCACCTTACCTGCTCAGATTTCCCTCTCTGGGATCTCCTCCCACAAGAGCGTGGGAGCTCTCTCTACTTCTCTCTCTTTCTCTCTGCCTAATAAATCGGTTTCTTCTAAACTCTTTGGGTTCAATATTTACTTAAACTGTAAACTCACTGCATCGCCAGGGCCCTCTTCCCCATTGCTGGGGCAAGGGAGTCCAAGAACCTCAGGGCACATCCCATCGGGGAGGGAGCCGAGTGCATCCCCCTCCAGATCAGGGAATTGGAATTGGGAGTGTCTTCGAGACGCCTCTCTGTTCTCCCCTGTGTCCCGTGACAGGTTACACTATAGTGCACCCTTACCATTTTAGTATATACGAATGATGATCCTTGGAGTTGGGAAACGGTGGCTTTTGGGAGGGGATCCAGGAACGTCAACAAAAATAGCAATGTTCAGGTTTTTCAGCTGTGTGGTTGATTATAATATATACCCTTTTGTAAGTAAAATAATAAATAAAATAGGAAAAGAAGTGTAAAAAACTTTCAGATCGTGAATGTGAGTTCTTGTTCAAGCTCCGTCTCTAATATGAAAACCATGTCATCTTTGGCAAGTCACTTAGCCTCACTGAGCCTCATTTTTCTTGTTTTAATAAATGGTTATAACAAATCCAGCCTTACCTATTTTATAGGATTGTGTGAGGATCAAATGTACTTTAAAGCATTTTGTATGTTATTAATGAAATGAGATATTCATAAGCAACACAGTTTTCCTGCTTGTGAATTCAAAGGTTTATCTCTCCAAATTAGTATTTAAAACCCACATGATGAAAGGTGAGAGTGATCAATTTAATCGTGCACTTTTTCTTCTTCCAGTTATAGTGTTCTGTATGGTTATTAGCCAAAGATTGTCTAAAGCTTTTAGCAGCCACGATGTAGCTGGCCTTGGAAAGAGTATTGGCCTTGGAATTAGAAAGCTTAGTGTTGAATCCTGGCTTTATTACTGAGATGTTGGCAGTTTGCTTCCTACCTATGCTCTTTGGTCTTTGTATCTGTAAGATGGTGGTTTTATTGCTGTTGTTCTAAAGGGGGAATTGAAATATTTTCTTTTCTTTTTTTCTTCTCTTTGCTCTAGAGACAGGGTCTTGCTCTGTCACTCAGGCTGGAGTGCAGGGGCATGATCATAGCTCACGGCACCCTTAAACTCTTGGGCTCAGGGGATCCTCCTGCCTCAGTCTCTCAAATAGCTATGATTACATATGTGTGCCACCATGCCAGGCTAATTTTCTTATATTTTGTTGAGATGGGGTCTTGCTGTGTCACCCACGATGAAATATTCCCCTACGAGATGGCAGGGCTCCCCTTCATTCTTTGTATCTACACAGGGTGCATGAGAAGCAACAGCAGCAGCTCAGTTTTCTTACCCAGGTCAGTCAAGGTGGGGGTGGCTTTTCATTATGGTAAGCACACCCACCATGATTGTTTTCTTCTGTATTGTCAGTCAATTTGCAGACAGTAACCTATTCTGCCTTTTAATTTTTGAGTTGCTTGTGGATCATTTGTGAGGCAGTTAACATAAGCTTCCTTAAGAGAAGCTGTTTCTTTTTTTTTGCCCTTCTGCACCTCAAGTTCCCTACAAAGCAGCAAACAATCCAATCACCAGTGATTACTAGCACTTTTGATTGTAACATGTATCACCATGCTGCATAATGCAGCAACCGAGAGTGGGTAAAGTTAATAAGGCCCGAGATCCTTGTTTCACTTTCATGAGGGCTTTTATGTGTTAAGGGCTAGTATTCGTAGATTGCATTATTCTGATGATTAAATCTAGAGGCATTTACAAAGTTGAGCTTCTTATTTTGAGATAATTGTAGATGTACATGCATTTTAAGAAATAGTATAGAGAAGCCTTTGTAGCCTTTACCTAGTACAATATCACAATCAACCCAGCCTGTCTTACTCAGATTTACTTGTATTTGTGTGTGGGTGTGTATTTAGTTCTGTGAAACTTATCACATGTGTAGGTTTACATATCCACACCACAGTAAAGATAAAAAATAGTTCTATCTCTACAAGGATCCCTTATGTTGCCCTTTTATGACAGCCTTCTCCCTCATTCTAATCTTTGTCAACCACAGATCTGTTTTCCATTTCTATAATTTTTGTCATCTCAAGAATGTTATATAAATTGAATCATATACTTTGTAATCTTTGGAGATTGGCTTTTTTTTTTCTAAGCGATAATTCCTTGGAGATCCGTCTATTGTTGCATGTATCAATGGTTCATTTCTTTTTGTTGCTGCAAAGTATTCTATGTTATGGATGTACCATTGTTGGTTTAAACATTCATCCATTGAAAGACATTTGGGTGGCTTCCAGTTTTTGGTTATTATGAGCAAAGCATCTATAAACATAAATGTAAAATTTTTTCAGTGAACATAAGTTGTCATTTCTCTAAGATAAATGCCCAAGAGTACAATTGCTGGTTTGCATGGTGGTTGCATGTTTAGTTTATGAGAAACTGCCAAACTGTCTTCCAGGGTGGCTGTACCACTTTCATTCCCACCAGAAATAAAGGGATGATCCAGTTTCTATTGATCCTTGGTAGTATTTGGTGTTGTCACTATATTTTAGTGATTTTGGTGGGCATATAGAATTATCTTATAGCAGTTTTAATTAGCATTTCCCTACTAGTTAACGATGTTGAACAACTTTTCACATGCTTATTAGCCATCTGCATGTCCCCTATGGTGAAATGTCTTTTACCTATTTCCTAACTGGATTTTTAAAATTATTGAGTTTCTAGAATTCCTTATATATTCTAGATACTAGTCTTTTCTCAGATATGTGGCTTGAGAATACTTTCTCCCAGTCTGTAATAAGTCTTTTCACCCTTTTCAACGGTCTTTGGCAGAGCCAAAGTTTTTAGTTTTCGTAAAGCTTAATTGATCTGTTTTTCCTTTTATGAATTGTGCTTTTGGTATCAAGTTAAAAACTCCTTGCCTAGTCCTAGATCACAAAAATTTTCTCTTATTTTTTATATGATTTTTTATAGTTTTAGGTCTTACATTTAAGTGTTTGATCCATTTTGAATTAACTTTTGTGTGAAGTATGAAGCCAGATCTAGGTTCACTTTCTCTTGCACGTGGATGTCCTATTGCTCCAACATCACTGAATTAATTTTGCAGCTTTCTCAAAAATCTGTTGGGCGTAATTGTGTTGGTCTATTTCCATTTTTTCTATTCTGTTTTATTGATCTATGTGTCTATCTCTCTGCAATACTACATTGTCTTGATTACCATAGCTCTATAGTAAATCTTAATATTGGGTATTAATCTCCATTTAAATAGGTCTTATTTGATTTCTTAGAGGTATTATTACTGACAATTCTAAATTAATTCTAGTGCTCAGAGAACCTCACATTGATTGGAATTAAAATGTAATAGTACCTCTTTTGGGAGATCCCGTCACATTATGGGATAAAATGCAAGTCAAAGCATCTATGACCTTATCAAGGTCTATGAAATTGACAAAAGCAGTTTGCAAACCACTTTCCATGTAGATGGGTACATAGTAATTGTTGTCAATAGCAATTATATTAGTAGAAGTATGATATTGTTGTACTGGACTGAGCATAGAAAGTCAACACCAAGACAAAAGTATGCCAAATTGTAGGGTCTTTATTGCCGGCAACCACGGAGGACTCACGTCTCTCCAACCCATGGCCCCGAAAGGAGGGTGTTAAGACCTTTTATACCTGTATAACCACCTCGGGAGTGAGGGTGGGGAGTGGGGATGGGACGAGGGGCTTCAGACATTCCAAGGGCTAGTGGATTCTGTAAATCACCTCCTGGGTGGAGATGAGGGCGTGGAGCTTAGGACATTCCAAGGGCCAGGGGACTTTTGTCACTCCGATTGTTACTTAAGTGGTTTACAGAAGTCAAGATAAGCATTAGTTTACACATTGTCTTGGAAGTGGATGGGAATTACAAACCTTAGTTACCTATTACAAGGTGCAGGAGCCAAGATGGAATTAGCTTGGGCTGCTTACTCTGGTCACGACCGGTAAGCAAAGGCTAGCAATTCTGGCAGTTACTGATAAGGAAGGTAGGCAGCTTTTACATAGTTTGCAGAGCAAACAGCAGTTTTATTTACAGAAGCCAAGGCCAGCAGTTATTGTGAGGAGAATGGGGCAGCCGTTACAACTTATTTTAAAAAATAGATTTGTCTTTTATAAAATGGTGTTGTTCAGGCTCTAACTCTAGGCCAGCTATAGTACAATATAAAATTTTTTTAAATTTAGTTTTTCATTCATTATTTGGTTGATTGATTTATATGGACCTTGGAGCCAAGAGTGAATGTCTGAAAGAATATACTGTAGGTATTATGGCAGGAATCCTATGTTTCCTGCCCCAAGTGCTTTCCAGAGACAATGCTCTTGTCCATGTTTGCCAGTTTGCTGCTGTGTATCCCCAAAGAGACTGGAAACCACATGAAAATACCAGTATATTTCCAGTCCTTGGCACATGGCTTGGCACAAAAGTAGATGGTCATTACACTATTTTAAGATATTTAGCAAGTCACACTATTTTGAGATTCATTTTTGGTTATTTTCCTCTTTTATATGCTGGATTAGAGTTTGTTGATTTCCCTGTGTTATTTAAAACCATCTCTATCCCTCATTTCCTAAAATTTCATACCCTCCTGGTTTATGTTACTTTTTGACCTCTTATTAACCTTTTATTGTGAGCATTCTTTTTTTTTTTTTTCTCTTTTTCTTTTTC
>PVKP010037322.1:0-21729 GCA_004027715.1 Plecturocebus donacophilus | reverse complement strand
GCGAGCCACAATCCCGAGCTGCTGCTACGCGGCCATTTTGGATCTCTCTCCACCCGGTGATGAAGTTTTTCTGTTTCTTAGTTTTTCTTTGGCGGACGCCAGTTCCCCTCTTCCCGGGTTCGCTGCGCTAGCTGTGAGACTCTCCGTCCTCAGCGCTTCCAATTGATGTTTTCCTTGTGGGGATGGGACCAGCCGAGCCCGTCCGTCCCGTTTACTCCGCACCGGGAAGCGCCGCGCCGGGTGCCAGCAAAAGAGCCGCGCCGGCCAAAAGAGTCGCGCCGGCGACCCGCGTGGCTTCTCCGCTGGGAATCTCCCGGTCTGTGGGCAACAAAAACTCGTCGGAAAGTGCGGCGTCCACTCGTTCTCTGCGCTTTCACTGGGAGCTACATTCCTGAGCTGTTGTTAGTCGGCCATCTTGGATCTCTCTCCAGAATACTTACATTCTTAATTCAAATTCAGATAATAGGAATTTGTATTTACCTTCCTAGAGTATATGTATTTTGAATCTCTTTTTGATTACCATCAAAATCTTGGTTCCCAGTAACATTAATGGAAGCACTAATATAATGTGTTACTTTATTAAGATAAAAATAGTAACACTGTAATTACTCCCCCTCCCCACACTTCAACCTCCTTGAGATATATAAAAAGTCAAATTATTATGTTTTAAAGTCATTTGAAATAATTCACCATTGGGTAAGCCACAAATTTCATAATGTTAGGCTTATTTTTCCCCTAAGTTTTCAGAATTTTTAAACATTTTATTTTTTGTTTTATAATTATGTAAAACATGACATGGACCCAAAACCAAACAACACAACAAAATGCACTTAGAAATATCTGTCTTCTACCTGTATCTCCTCTACCCTGTTCCATCCTCCCCATAATATTTCTTAGTTTTTAACTTACCTTTCCATTTATCTTTAATATAGTCAAATATGTACCTTTCATCCTTAGAGAAAAGGGAGCAATCTTCCTATACAGTTCTGCCCCTGGTTTTTCCTTTTTGTTTGTTTTTTAGTTAAGAGGCTATCCTGGATATCACTCTATAATGGTTGATAGAGGCAATCCTCATTCCTTTGTTTAGCTCCATAGTTCTTCACTGGGTGGTGTTCCATATTTTATTCCTCTAGTATCCCACATAGGTAAGGTTTGCAGTACAGTTTAGGTTGTTTCCAATTCTGACTGATACAAACAACATTTTACCGAGCAGCGTTTTGTGTATATCATTTTCCATTTTTGCCAATATATCTTAGGCATAGATTTCTAGACATAGGATTGCTGGGTCAAAGAAAAATGCATATATTATTTTGTTAGATATTTTTGACTGTCTTAAAAATAGAAAACATTATTATGTTTTATGCTTCTTTGAAGGCTACTTTAAACGTTTAAAAAAGAAAGTTGGAGCATAAATTACTTTTAATTTTTATTATCATAATAATATGAAGCACTAAGTAACATACGTTTATAATTATGTGAATATCTTCTGTAGGCATAAGACTCTGTTGTAAAAATTAATATTTATCAGGGATTATCATCAAATTTCCCTCTCCCCCCATCCCACCAAAGTGAATGCAATTGCTGGATGGACCTTTCCCCACTTTTCCACGTGCTTTTCCCATCTCTCACTCCCTACATTTGTCATTACCAGACCAGTTTCTAGACTTTTGTAAGAATGGATCAAGAAAGATCTTATGGCAGAGAGAATGACCCAGGGAGAAAGTTGGAGCGATGGGAGGTGACAGAAGTGGAGGTGAGGGAGGCTGGAAGTGAACAATGCGGTGGTAAGGTGGAGGCAGCAAATTCAAGGCGCTGGGGGACACAGAAGGGAGGACGTCGAGGGGAAGAGACATAGGAATACGAGGAGTGCTGGTGCAACTTGTGAGTCTGATCCACGCTCATCTTCTTTTGGAAAAGCAAGTTGATAAAATTCTTCTAGAATTACTTTTCTGGCTCTTATACTGTGCCTTTCGAACATGACACCACATAGAGACTGATCCATATAGACTGTGGCTTCCATCTATATAGACGAGCATCAAGTCTTCATAATGAAAACACCTGAGAGTTTGCAGGTAATATAATACTGAGATTTAAGTTGGCTGTCAGGGTGAAATAAGTTATGCATGAATTAATATAAATGCTGTGGCCTATGTACTAACTGAAGCCCACCCATATCCCTGTGGTGTAGATATACCTCTTTCTAATTATAAGCGGACCTATACGGCAAGACTGAGTCACACCAGATGTCCACTTATGTCTTAATGCTTGAGTCCAAGTCTTCTGGCGTAAAATTATATAGATCACTGGCAAAATGTCTAAAAAAGAAAAAAAAAAAACCCATAGCAACAGAAAGTAAAATCTGATTCTTAGCAAAGCCAATGCATTAGCTCAACAGAATAGTCCTGGCATCAAAATGTTAGCATGCATGACTGCCCTCTAAGGAGAAACTGAGGTCAGGTTGCCCCAGATCTAAGCCCGAGGAGAAGCCAGATCCTGACTTGCATGGAATTCATTCACTGGAAAGGAGTCTTCTAGACGGAGTCCCTGATGACCTTGAGGGCTGACTGGAAATGCATTCCCTAAGAGAAGGGTTTTGTAATGCTTGATTTAGTTAATTTCAGTCTGTGGAAAACCTGGGGGTTGAATTCAGGGTCTTTTCTTCCAGAGAAGATTTGGGCTTGTGTTTGCAACAGCCTTGGACGGCTATAGACCTGGAATTCCTTTAGCCCCTTTCCTTGCGTCAAGCTTAATCTGGGAACCTGAGTCGATTCTGTTCTCCACTCTGCCCAAAGTCTAGCTCTGGATTATTGTGTTGGTATTGGCATTCACCCTGAGGGCAGCTCCCTCTTTTCCCGCTCATCGATGTGGTTTTACTTCAAGGTTTTAAGAGAAAATGTCAAATTTCCATATATTTGTCTCCTTTATCATTGTAAGAACCCTGTGAGGTAGCAATAATTACCACCTCCCTCTCCCATCAGCCAAAAGCGGGAAAAGGCGTTAAAGGGTACAAATTTCTACAAAGTTACAGACCCAGTTAAGCGGTGGAGTCAGCATTGTCTGCCCCACTCCAAAGTTGATGCTTTTTGTTTTTTTGAGATAGTCTTGCCCTGTCCTCTTGGCTGGAGTGCAGTGGCCTGATCTCGGCTCACTGCAACCTCTGCCTCCGGGGTTCAAGCGATTCTCCTGCCTCAGCTTTCTGAGCAGCTGGGATTACAGGCATGGACCATCATGCCCAGCTAATTTCTTTCTTTCTGCCTTCCACCCTAGCCTGCTGTGGGGCCCACAGGCTCACCCCCAGGGAGAACCCAAAGTCTTACTGTATATAACTCCAGCTGATGTTTCTGTTTATAGCAGTGTTCCAAACCCCCTTCCTTCCCAGCCCAACCAAAGTATCCAAAACCCTTATGGTTCCTGGGGCAGGAGGAAACAGATTCACAGCTTGTGTGTTGGCTGCAGCAATGAGTCCAACAAGCAGCCCCAGGGTGTGTGTGTGTCGGTGGGGGTGCTTTGGGAAAATACAAAAATTCATCATTAAAAAGAGATTGGCCAGGTGCTGTAATCCCAGCTTGTAATCCCAGCAGTGGGAGGCTGAGGTTGGAGGATCGCTTGAGCCCAGGAGTTTGAGACCAGTCTGGGTAACATGGTAAAACCCTGTCTCTATAAAAGAAAAAAAAAAAAAAGCTAGGCACAATGGCGTGTACCTGTGGTCCCAGCGGCTGGGGAGGCTGAGGTGGGAGGATTTGCTTGAGCTTGGGAAGTCAAGGGTGCAGTGAGTCATAATTGAGTTTCTGTGCTCCAGCCTGGATGACAGAATGAGACCCCATCTCAAAAAAAATTGTGAAACAATTACTTAGGATGTTTGTAATTTGCCAACCTTGCTGTAGATGCCATGTTACTAGTGATTTCCTGTGTTGAAGGCTTGTCATTGTTTATTCCTGTATTTATCAAATTCTGGCCTATGCATGACCATGGGCTCCTTTCCCCAGCCCAGTGCCTATGTTCTGTGTTAGAAAGGTTTTACACAGCAATACGTAATTACCTATATGTATATATGTATATATATATTAATATATGTAATTTTTGGGGCCCCATTTTTACGCATTTTACAGTTACCTTACTTTTCTCCTTGTATGTATTTGAGAGAATGCTAATTGAGAAAAAGTGGTTCTTAAAGCTGAAAAGTGTGGCTTTTTCCACTCCGTTGGATTTACACTGGTTTTAGCATTTAACATTACTAGTATGTCATATTATGTGTATGTGTATATGTAATATACATATGAAATTTTTAAGAGATTTGTTCTTTTTGAAAAAATGAAAGTTGCTAGTTCTGCTTGACTAAGTAGGGAAATCATTATTTTAAAAAATATCGTTGTTGATTCCAGAGGGATATTCACTAATAAATGTATAATATATACCATTGCAAACAATAATAACAACAAAACAAACCAAATGAAGCCAAATAAAAATAAAAATTTAACCTAAATAGAATCCGTAAGAACAATTAAGCCATGAGGATGTAAAGGAAGCATAAACTTAAATGAGTTGCTACTGTTTTCAGAAGTGCGCTTATGGGGAATCTGCCTTCTTTCTCTCCTCAGTTCTGTTTCTCGCTCTGTTGCCAGCATGGAGTGCAGTGGCGTGATCTTGGCTCACTGCAACCTCTGCCTCCATGGTTCAAGTGATTCTCCTGCCTCAGCCTCCCAAGTTGCTTGAGTTACAGGCACGTGCCAACATGCCCAGCTAGTTTTTGTATTTTTAGCAGAGACGGGGTCTCACCAGGTTGGCCAGGATGGTCTTGATCTCCTGACCTCGTGATCTGCCTGCCTTGGTCTCCCAAAGTGCTGGGATTACAGACGTGAGCCACTGTGCCCAGCCTAGTTTTTCTTCTTTATTTCTCTCTCTTCTTGCTTTCCCTCCACTTGTCTTCCCTCCTCTGTGTCTTCTTTTCCCCTTCATTCCTTTCAGTTTATTTAGTCTTTGCTAAGGATGACCTGGTGGACATTTTTCAGACTTCCTCTGTTCTTTGTCCCTTGTCATAGAGGGAGTGCTGGGGTCTGGAGCTACAAGTCCCCTCAGTCCTAAGGGGAAAATCTCTCCTCCTGAGACTCCCTCCCTCGCAGCCTTTGAGTTCATACCTTACATCAGCATTCCCTTGGCTCCATGTTCATTTGTTGAGACTTGCTAAGGAAGGCAGGATGCAGCAGGTGTGTGGCAGTAGTGATGCCCTACAGTGAATCTAAGGATGCTTTCAGCTGAGTTTCCTGGAAACAGACTCTGGGATGGAGAGTTGCATACAGAATTTTCCAGGAAGTGCTCTTGGGAGTTATACCTACAGGGAGATGAAGAAGGCATGAACGGACAGCCAAGAAGCTGACATGCAGTTGGATTGCAACTGAGCCTCAGCTCATCCTGTGGGCAGCTCTGGAACTGCAATAGCCCTTCAGAGTTATCCGAAGTCAGGTACAGGCCTTTGGGTCCTTCGGTCAGCCAGTCACTGGTCTTGGGCACCTGTTGTGAAGGGCAATTCCTGTTGAGCCATCAGCAGCCAGTATTCCCAGTTGAGGAATGGGGGCATCTACAAAGAGGAGGGGATCTAGGTTGGATCTGGAGTTATATCTATAGGGTATGCATAATACGAGTGTTCTGTCTTTCCCCATCCAGTACATTCCATTCATCTGCAGCCATAATGATGAATGAGACATAGCTTCGTTAATCAGACATAAATTTTGACCTTTATACAAGATACAAAGAGATAGTGACCAAAATAAATTTTTTATGCAAGAAAAAAAATCAGGAAGAGGAGATGTTGTTCTGAGGGGCCAGTCTGGAAAGGCCCCCCTGAGGAAATAGCTTTGAAATGAGCCTGAGGGGAAAGGCCAGAGTCTGAAGGGTAGAGATAAGTGCCAGAGAAGCAAGAGTGTAGACAGAGGTGTCTTTTTTGAGTACAGTCAGTCCTCTATATCTGTGGGTTCCACATCTATTCCTTCAACCAACTGCAGATAATGTAGTTAGGCCTATGATAGTCTACACTGAGCATGTATAGACCTTTTTTTCTTGTCATTCTCAAAAAAATACAGTATAACTCAATTTACCTAGCATTTACACTATACCAGGTATTATGAGTAATCTAGAGATGATTTAAGGTGTGCAGGAGGATGTACATGAGTGATACCCAAGTACTGTGCCATTTGATATCAGGGACTTGAGCATCTGGAATTTTGGTAGCCACTGGGGGTTCTGGAACCAACCACCCATGGATACTGAGTCATGACTTTATTCTGAAGTCTATGCAGGCCTCCAAGCTCCAAATCATTGTGAATAAAGAAGTCCTGATTCCTTAAAATAAATATCCCTTAAAGATCTGGAGTAAAGCATAGAGTGAGTAGGACAGAGTGGAAGAGAAGCCCAGTAGGCCTTGCCTGGAGGAGCTTCCCTGTGTTAATACCTGGGACGTGGTACAGAGGCATTCCCTGTGAGGACTAAACTCTGATTTGTTTATCTTGTCCAAATTCCTACCTAAGGGGTCTGGGGAGTCATGCCCTACAAATCATAAATTCTCATCAGATGGGTTTTATCGAACCCTATATATCATGATTTACTCTCCAAGTTGACTCTGGCATAACATTATGAGGCAAGAAAATAAAAATATTTTACCCCAAATATGTTTCTTTGCCATATTTTGAAATGGCCCTGCAAAGCTGTTCTTTGTGGGGCAAGTTTGCATCTGTAAAGAATCTCTATTAACATAGCTAGATCTTTTTCTTCCAGAGCCTTCCAATCCTAAAGAGATGAACTAAGATCTTAATAGGAAACATTCGTCGCCTGTTTTCTCTAAAGGTGGACACTATAAGACTTTAACAGAACTTTGGTCTCCACAATCTTTATCTTATCCTGAAGATGCCCTTTCTGTGAATCCCTGGTCTTTAGACAAATTCAACCAGTTGTTTCCAGAAAATGTTTAAATTCACCTATAGCCTGGAAGCTCCTGCTTTGAGTTGTTCTATCTTTCTGGACCAAACCAATATATTTCTTAAATGTATTTGATGTCTCATGCCTCTCTAAAATGCATAAAACTAAGCTGTGCCCCGACCACCTTGGGCACATGTTCTCAGGACATCCTGAGGGCTTGTGTCATGGGCCATGGTCACTCATAGTTGACTCAGAATAAATCTCTTCAAATTTTTCACAGAGTTCAATTGTTTTTGTAGACACATGAAAATGCTTTCTACTTTCCCCCATGACTTTAGTATCCTGTATATAATGGAAGTTAGTCACAGAGCCATTTTCTGAGAATTGTATTTTCAGATGAGGACTGGGAAAGCTCTAAAGATCATAATAGCTGTGGCCTTTAAAGTGTGCCATGAAGTTATGGGAAAAATAATATGTAGTCAATTTGAGTCCAAAAAGCAAACCTAAGGTCACTGTACAGATGGAACAGGAAAACAGGTGGCTTGTCTGTTTTATTTTAAACTCTCAAGAAAGAGTTTAACAAAAGGAAATGCTTTGTCAAAATCCAGCAGGTTATGAAGTAGTGAGTAAGTGGAGGAGGAGGTATTCAAAGCAGAGAGTTGAAATGCAGACAAGGTTAAAGAGGATTCTTTCATTGGGATGAGCAGTTGACCTAGATAATCTTTAAAGCTCATTCTAGCTCAGAAATAATACAGTAATGACTAACATTTATTCAACATTTACTATATTAGTTAAATGCAATTCTGAGACAGCCAAATGCCTAGGCAGATAAAAAGTGTCCCCAGGGAACCTCCGACCTACCTGTTAGACATAGTGAACTCCAAGTTTCTCTTCAAAAAATCAGTATGTCAGTATGTTCAGTTCTTTGTCCTCTATTTTAAAGTTTAACTTCCTTGTAGTTTCCATAAGCAACCTTTTCCACCGGTTCTAATCAGTAGTTCACATCTGTCCCCCCCTGACCCCTGCTCCATCCTGACTCATCCTGGTCACCTGCCCCGGTCACCTGCTCCAGTCACCTGCTTTGACCTGGATCACCCCTGGCTACCTGCTCTGACCTGCCCGTAACCATCCTTCCTGCCAAACTATCCACTCTGCCACTCTGGCTCGTACCCTGGCTTTCTTTAAAATAGCCGATAGGGATTAGTCTAGACTGTGCGGTCTAACCCTAGCCAATAGGGGAATGACACAGTGGTAGGGGAGACCTCCATCAGGAATAAGTACCCCTTTCCCTCCCTTGTTCAGATGTGTGCTTGCCATTGTTCCATCTGTGAGCCACACCCTTCTATAGACGTAAATTGCCTTGCTGAGGAAATTTATATTTGAGTGCTACTTCTTTTGTGGCACTGAAAATTTTACATATAACACACTCCTCAAGTGCTTACAGCAGATGCTCTGGTGCAGATGAGGGAACCTGCCTAGGGCTTGTGTGGGCATGCCCACAGCCCACTGGAGCCCAACATGCACACTGGGGGAAGTGGGTGGAGTAGGGGTAGTTGCACCTTAGGCAGGGGAGGAGCCTGCTCTCTTTAGTTCCTGCGTGTGGCCTAGTATTAAATCCGTGAGGTCAGGGGCCTGTTAGCAGGACTCCATATCACTATGCTGAGTTTTCTTTCTTTTTTTTCCTTTTCACCCAATAAAACCCGGCTGTACTCACCCTTCAACGTGTCTTCGTGCCTAAATTTTCCTAGTCATGTGACAAGAACCCAGGTTTTAGCTGAACTAAGGAGCAAAGTTCTGCAACATTTCTATGAATAATAAATACTATTCTAAGAACTCTGAACATATGACACCATTTAATTCTCACAAATTTGTAAGATGGATACTATTGTTTTGTTTCTTTTAAAGATAGGAAATTGAGACCTAGGGAAATAAGTCACTTGGCCAATTGTTACACAGCCAGTGAGGGGTGAAGCCAAGATTTGAATGCAGACAAGCTGATGACAGAGTTTACAATCTTCATCTCTTGTTACATCAGAGTGTCTGAACCCAAGGTGTTATTGCACAACAGTGTGACACTGAGGAGATCATTAGAAAGAGCCCAGGAATAACAGTGATGGACTCATGTGTTAGCAAATTTCACCTCCTCTTAGTGTGTTACTTAGCTCAGTCATCTATGAAATGTCTACAAATACTAACCCAAGGGACATATCTGCCTGTTGCCTCAGAGAATGAGATAATCATGCCCTTGACAGATTGTCTCTAAGCACTGGTTACTCAGCATGTGTAAATTTGCAGTTGTGTTTCTTTGCTTCTCTTGTGACATTAGAGGGATATTGTGAATGTGTGATCCAATCTGATCACAGGGTGCCTGAGGGCAGGAAGTATAGCTGTGTGTCTTTAAGTGCAACAAATTCCTCCTCTTCCTCTACAAGTCACCCTGTGTTCACAGACAAGTACACTAAGCCTATGTAGTTCTGGCAGACACAGCCCTAGTCTTAAGGAGCTTGTGAACTATTGTGAACTATCAGAACTGTTGTCATCCTACAACTCACTCATAATCAAAATACATGGGAAATATAACAGAGGTACCAGGAAGAGTTTTTAGTGGCCAGAGAAGAGAGAGTATATTTCCCGGTGGGAGCAGTTGGGGGAATCTTCCCAGTGCAGGCAGGATTTTAATTCATTCATTCAACTTCAGCTTTCTTTGGTGTTCTACTTGACGCTGGGATTCCATCAGCAAGTAAGCCAGGTGGGGAGCCTCTGAGAGCTAACCTTTCTGTTGGAGAAGACAAATAATTGATCCTGCCGTCACATTGCCTAGTAATTAAGAGTGAGTGCTGCCACCAGGCTACCCAGTTCAAATCTCTCCTTTAATCCCTTGCTGGCCAAGTGACCCAGGGAAAGTTTTTGAATTATTTCAAGTCATCCACAAAAGGTGGAAAAATAAGTGTTTATTATAGGGTTCATATGAGAAGAAAGTGTAAATCTTTAGCAGAGTGCCGGCTTGGCATATAGTAAGTGCTCATTAAGTGCTAGCAATCCTTATAAATGCTGTGGCATGGAAAACGTGGGCTGCAATAGAGTATAGAGACTTGCCTCCTCCCTGGCGCAAGTATAGGAGAGAAACACACCAGGCGGGATAAAACAGTGCTCTAGGTTGGGTGCGGTGGCTCATGCCTGCAATCCCAGCACTTTGGGAGGTCGAGGCGGGTGGATCATGAGGTCAGGAGATTGAGATCATCCTGGCCAACATGGTGAAACCCTGTCTCTACTAAAATACAAAAAAATTAGCCGGGCGTGGTGGCGCATGCCTGTAGTCCCAGCTACTCAGGAGGCTGAGGCAGGAGAATTGCTTGGACCCGCTAGGCAGAGGTTGCATTGAGCTGAGATTATGTCACTGCACTCCAGCCTGGCAACAGACCAAGACTCTGTCTCAAAAATAAATAAATAAATAAAACAAAAAACCAGTGCTCTATGAAGAGGGGAACAAGACATTTTAGGTAGAAGCAAGAGCAAGAACAAAGAAACGGAGGTGGGATTGTGCATCCTTTTATGGGAAAGGAAAAGCATCCACTAGGTCTGTCGAGAAAGGGTCAGGTAGTAGGACCTGTGTTTTGCAAGTTAAATGAGACCAGATTATGGGTTGGAGCTTGAGTGCTTCGCCAGCAGTTCACCCGGTGGAGCAACCCTACAGTGTGAGAGTAGGGCTTGATTTCCATGCTTATGTGCCATTTTTTTGGGTGGAATGATTTTTGGAATCAGAAAACTTCTAGGACATACTGATTCAGGTAAAGATATAGCTAAGAACTGTCAATATCAGGGAGTGACTATAACTTTGGGTGTTAAAAAATTGGGGGAGGTTTCTAGATAGCCATCATTTCTTATTTATTCTGAAAATATTTCATAAGGAAAATTTATGAGCATAGCAAAACTCCTTCATAGGGAAAACAGAAAGTAGCTCCTTGTATATGTTTCTGAGTACTAAGAGGTCTGGGAGAGGAGAATTTTGGCTTTACCAAACCTATAGCTGTTTCATGCAAAGAGCAGGAAGGAAACTTTGAGATCATGTAACGTGGTTCTACTGATTTTAAGTACACAGAAATGTAGACCAAAGAGAGGCCATGTTCTTTGGTCACATGGCAAGTCTCACAGCAGTGACATAATGGGGACTTCTCATTTCTCCCTTTCTTGTTCTTTCCACACAGGTCTTGCTAATACTTTCTCTCCTGTAGTTTCTAAGGGTTATATATGCAGACTGTATTAACTGAGTATCATATTTACACCCAAGACAGACCTGCATATGTATGCAGGGGCATAAGCCACCATTTTATCACACCAGATGTCAGTTGCTTTCAGAAGCATGGGTCCAAGATGCCTGAAATTCCAGTCAGTCAAACAATGGCAAGAAGTTAAAATAGAAAGGTACTGCCTAAACCAAAAAGTCTATGGATGCCAAAGCCCTTAGACTAGCCCAGCCTTGTTAGCTGTCATGTAAGGCCACACCAGGGGCAGTATGACTCATGAGTTTATTCTGGTGCAGACTTGGCCAGTTCTGGGCTGAAGTGTTTATTTGATTGGACCTTCTGAATCTGTTCCCCATGGGTTTGCAGATAAGGAGCTTTAGGCCCCTTGGTCTTCTACTAGGTGTGAAAGTCATCTCTCTTCCTGAGCAGGGCTTGGCTCCTGGAAGCTGAGAGAGGTGCAGCTCCTGGAGCAGCTGCCCCAGACAGCCTGCAATAAGGCTGACCTCACACCTGCCCTGCTGGCCAGCCTCTCAATCCTGAGACATTGCTCATTCTAGCCTCAGGGCTCACCTTTCCTACTTCTTTTTCAGGCTGTGTCTGGCCCTAACCATACTCCTACCCCTAATCACAAGGTAAGGTGTGGCCTATACCCAGCTCAAGGAAAGGACCTCCCTCCAGGATATGTAGATCAGGGCTCTTTCTCACTAGAACTTCTCTCTGTGATTCATACAGGAGTTAATCTAGGTCAAGAATTGGGTCCCAGGGAAGTAAATATCTGCTCTGGGACACCAAAGAGAGAATCTGCCTTTGAGGATTCTTGGTTCCTTAGTAGCTAAGAAGTGAGAACTCCCTTAACCTTCTCTTCCTGAATCAGGTCTACGAAGGAATTAACCTGTACCCTTGAGAGACCAATATTGGCTTCCAAAAGAAAGTGAGAACAGTTTTTGATAAAGCAATGAACTTAACAACTGATGTGACGGGCAGTGAAGGATTTACCTGGTGGTTTCACTGTCTTTGGTCCTGTTTGCCTGCTGTGCATGAATTTCTAATTTCATTCACCTATGTCAAATTATTGCAACCCCCAAATTCCATGTAAAGTTATAAATTAACCTCCAAAGCAAAGCCAATCAAGAGCTGAGGCCTTGGAAAAATGACAATTCTTTTGGCCTGAGAAGCTGTCAGGCTGTACGAGAAACAATTTTGAACTATTTTACATATATAAAGTTATTACAATGATAAGAACAATATGGAAAAATTCAGATCACAGAAGATTAAACTAGAAATCCACAGCTACAGAGAACAAGTAGTTCACTGTTTTTCTTTTCTTTCTTTCTTTTTTTCTGAGACAGAGTTTCGCTCTGGTTGCCCAGACTGGACATCTTCTTGAAAACAAGCTACCATGTAGTGAAGGAGCCTAAGTGGCTGAAAGGAAAGACTCAAGTGGAGAAATACCATAAGAGTGAATAAGGCAGTATGAACGTTCACAAATGACAGAGGCATTGTGGAGAGGGAAGGAGAGTCCATATTCATGGCAATTGTCTCTTCTAGTGAAAACAAAGCTCTACCCCTTCCTTGATGGAAATGGTCCAATGCAATCAACCTGCCACCAGATGGTTGGTTGGTTCTCCATGGAATAATACCCCAATCAATGGTTCAGTGTTGATGTCTCTCTGTTGTTGGCATTTGGGCACTGTATTCGTCCATTCTCATGCTGCTAAAAAGAAATACCTGAGACTGGGTAATTTATTAATATAAAGAAAAGAGGTTTAATTGGCTCAGGGTTCCATAGGCTGTACAGATAGCATAGCTGGGGAGGCCTCAGGAAACTTACAATCACGATGGAAGATGGAACAAAGTAGGCTTGTCTTATGTGGCTGGAGCAGGAGGAAGAGAGAGTGGGAGGTGCTACACTCATTTAAACAACCAGCTCTCATGAGAACTCACTCACTATCCCAAGAACAGCAAGGGGGAAATCTGCCCCTATAAACCAATCACCTCCCACCAGGACCCTCTTCCAACACTGGGGATTACAATTTGACATGAGATTTGCGTGGGGACAGAAATCCAAACAATGTCAGGCACTCAATAGTGGATTTAGATAATTCCTTATATTCCAGTGTGATATTCCATATGGCATTGCCTCTGACTGGCAACTCATTTCAAAGTAAAGGAAACCTGGCCATGAGCTCATGCTCATGAAATTCATTGGTATTAACTGCATCACCCATAATCCTGAAACAGTTGCCCTGACTGAACAGTGTGGTGGCCTTTGGAAGACTCAGTTATAGAATTAGCTGGGGGACAGGACCTTTCAGGGCCAGGATAATGTTCTCCAGGATGTGGCATATGCTCAGAATTAGCAACCATGATATAGCGCTTAGTTCCAAGAATTAAAGGGTAGAATGAAATGCTTCTCTCAAAATTACCCCTAATGGTACACTGCTTTTTTTTTTTCCTTTTCTTTCTGTACCCACAATTTTGAGCTCTACTATTTTAGAAATCTTACTGCCCAAAGAAAAGGAAATGTTTCCATTAGAGAAAAAAATTAAAAATTCCTTTAAAGTTGGAGACCAATATATGGGGACTGTTTATATCATTAAATCAACAGGTTATGGAGGGACTTACTGTTCTTCTAGCTCAGCAATGTTGGGGCATTCTGGGAGGAAAGAGTCTTTGTTTTGGGACTGCGAGGCACATTTAGATCTTTGGCACAGGATACCAGTAGAAACTTCCAGTCATGGGTCCAGCCCTAAAAGACCCCGCTTCTTCTCAAACGTCACTTAGGGACAGAAAATTACCCATAACTGAGAATTCTTTTTCATGAGTGCATCATTTCAAGAGTGATAATGTTTGTTTTTATAAAATGTTCATAATTAATAATGGAATAATAAGCTTCATACTTCCAAACAAAAAATTAGAGGCATGTTTTTTTTTTCTTTTCATCACTCTATTTTCTAGTTTAGAATTTAGTTTAAACCATTTTATGCACTTAAAACATGATCACTAACTTTAAGAAATTGGCCAGGGTGAGGCCAACAGCTTTAGAGATGTCTGAATTGGCATTCTCTAAATTGTGGATTTCATGACATTAGAGGTTATTTTGATAGAGAGTAAGTTGCAATACCACAGTGCTTTTTTTTTTTTTCCTGTCTTAATAGAAATTTTTATTAGAGAAAATACTTTGCTATCCAGAAGGATGCATTACTTTGGCCTCTGCATAGCAAACTCAGGTTCTAAATAAAACCTTATTTGTGCCAATGGGAATTGCATCAGCTGGTTACACACACACACACACACACACACACACACACACACACACACACACCCTCTGGTGATTCTTTCTGTGTTCTGTCATCATAGTGTTTATTGTAGCAACAACTGCAAAATAGTTCCAGAGGATTTGTTCTGGGTAGCATTCTTTGTTATAAGCTCCTCTCAGCTTTACGTACTTTTTTGGGAAGGTCCAAAGTCCCCATTCTCATTTTGGCCAGTAGCTCCCATCTGAGGCAGCTTCCTTCATATCTGTGAGGTTAGTTAAATTAATTTACTTATTTAGGTGTTGATTGCCTTAATTCAGAGGCAAGAATACTGACTTGAAGGACTAAAAGTTTAATGAAGGATTCTGAAGAACTTAAAAGATTTTCCCAGTGCTGACCAGGTGAGGTGGCTCACACCTGTAATCCCAGAACTTTGGGAGGCTAAGGCAGGAGGATTGCTTGAGCCCAGGAGTTTGAGACCAGCCTGGGCAACATAGTGAGACCCCATTTCTCTATAAAAAAAGGTGTCCCCAATGTTATTGTTCAATGGCTCTATATATTTAATTTCTGTCCTTCTCACTATGTTCAGTACAAATCCAGTAGAGTGGCACCTCCCCAGAGATCTTCAACTATTTAGCAGGCCCCAGGAGACAGAGCGTGGCTTTAGGCACTACCTACCACGCCTCTTTAGAAGCTTCCCTCTTCCTTTATTTGTCAAAGGAGTGAATGAGGTTAAAATTAAGATTTTGAATGGTATAAATATGCAACTAATTCATTTGTAGGATATTATTATTAAATTTTTAAATTTCTAAACCTCTTTCTTTCATACATTGCAGTGCTTCCAGTTCCAATAGTGTTCCAAGAAAACATTTCCATGTTTGCATAATTTGTAAAGTATACATAAATAATGTAAAATAATTTGGAATTATCTCAACTTTTCATTGTATGTCTGAATTTCATCGATGTCATACCTGGCTCAATCGTTGTCACATGTGTTAAGCCATTTTGGAATTTGCCATTTCTTTTCTGGGGAACATGTTTTAGTTTAGTTTATAGTATTTAGAAATAGAAGGTAACTTTGTAGAAGTAACACCAATATCCTAGTCTCCTTATCATGAATATAATCAATAGTATTAGGATGTAAGTGATACTCAGGTGGTTTTTATTACCTTTTATACACTGTGTGCTTTGACTTTTAATTTCAACTACAGCGAAAACTGACTTTTTAACTAAAATTAAGTGATATTTATCTGAATGCCCAGTTATTAACCAAATCATACACAGAAGATGTTATTATGTACCAATCTAAGGAGTCCTTTAATTTGGGGATGAATTTTACTTACACATGCCATTTCAGTTTAAGTTGCCTTATTCTGTTACATTATTCTTGTCAAGTCTAAGCTTTACAATGTCTGAATTCTTTCAACACTGTATCTGTGATGTAAAATGTATGATGTGCTACAAATTTTATTCATAATAAACTAAGTTATAGCCTATTATAACCTGTAAAACATTTCTTGTAAACTACTTATTTTTTGATTTGTGTAGTTTCTTATGTAAATTTGAAAAATATTTGCCATGGTGCATTCTGTAAACATTCCCATATTCTTTTCCTCAATGCTTATTTGCATGAAAGTAACTTGGAGTTTGCTTGTTTTTATTGGATAGCCATTAAGCTAACTTTAGCATCTCTGTCTTTTTTTTCTGTAGTTTAACTGTTTCTAATTTTGTTCACAATCTAAATAGATGTTAGAGTCATACTTTTTATTTTCTACTTTCTAAATAAATTTTCTAAGTTTTTTTTTTTTTAGAAAAAAGAAGCTTCCCTCTTCCATCCGGTGGCCTCCATCATACCTCCTGCCCTCCCAGGATTCAGTTTTCTAGGTATAAAGCTGTTTGAAACCATATATGACTATAGTCAGAGGGGACCTTACCTTTGTCATCTACCCTAATTCTTCATTGAACAGATGGACAAACTGAGGCCAACAGAAATTAGTGACTTGCCCAAGGTCACAAAGCTAGCCAGGAGCAGAGCTGGTCTATGATTCTCCTGACTCTCAGTTCAGTGCTGTTTCCATTGAGCCAAGATCCCTGGCATCAAATGATTGAGGCTTTACAGGGTTGCTGTGCCTGGAGATTACTTTCTGTACTATATTTTCTTTAGTAAGATTTCAAGCTAAATGTCTCTTTCAGCTCTAAAATATTTACGCCGAGTATCAGGGCTCTGTGGAGACCATTGCTTTGTTAAGTTTGGCAGCTGAGGCAGCATCCCCAGCAGTAGCAGGGAGCCTGGTGGGTCAAGTACAACTCACTCCTCTTCTGCAGAGAGGTGGCTTCAATGTGGGCCAGTGAAACCATTTGCTGAAATGATATAAACTTCATTTGAAATTCTTGGGGTCTGGAGTGGCCATGCGAATGATGAAGAAACTCACATTTAATTAGCAGATGTTATGTTCTAGATTCCATGCTGAGCATCACAATGGCTAAAGCTGGGGCTTTGTAGACAGTCATATAGGCTCAAGTCCAAGTTCAACTAATTTTTAGCTATTAAAACCTGAGCAAGTTATCTAACCTCTAGACTTTAGCTTACGTATCTGTAAAATGGAGCTGTTGCTGATATTACCCACCTGTCAAGGTTGTTATTGAATGAAATAAGTTAATATTTATAAAGCACTAGAACAATGCTTTCTAAGCACTTACCAGGTAAGTGCTGTATAGTGATTGCTATATAGTAAGTGCTATATAGTGGTTGCTGTAACTATGCAAATTAAAAATATATTCACATAAAACATTCACATGTGTTTTTACTAGGATGAAAAGATGCAGATCACATATATTAGAATTGCTACCTATAAGGCCATACGGAAATTAAAAAAAAAAAAAGCAGCCAGGCGAAGTGGCTCACACATGTTATCCTAGCACTGTGGCAGACTGAGGCGGGCAGATCACCTGAGGTCAGGAGTTTAAGACCAGCCTGGCCAACATGGTGAAACCCCATCTCTACTGAAAATACAAAATTAGCTGGGTGTGGTGGTGCACACCTGAAATCCCAGCTATTTGGTGGCTGAGGCAAGAAAATCGCTTGAACCTGGCAGGTTGAAGTGAGCCGAGATCATGCCATTGTACTCTAGCCGGGGCAACAGGGACTCTGTCTCAAAAAACAAACAAACAAAAAGCAACCAGGCAAGCCATTCTAGAGTCCCTGCTTTTAATCACTGCAGATACTGTTTTATTATTATCCCACTGAGAAGATGAATAAGCTGAGGTTAAAATAATGTAAATCAAGGCATAAAACATTTATGAAGTGGCAGGAGGAGTACTTGGAAGATGGTTTCTGGTATCAGATGGGTGGTTTTTAGGTCCTTCTTTTTCATCACTAAACTTCAAGATCGGCTGACTGTTCACAATTCATACTGTGTGAAGAGCCTGCTCAGATTCTGCTAGCTACACCAAGCTTTTGCAGAGAGTGGAGTGAAGAGATGTGTTTTCCAATTGTAGGAAGTATTGTCTCTAATGCTTGCAATGAGCTTCATCAACAAGTTTTATATAAATAGATGGCAAGAATGTAATGTGAGAAACTGAAATAAAACCAAAATGCCCTCAAATACAGGATGGGCTAAATAAATTATGTCTATCCATATAACAGAATATAGGTAGCCTATAATACACTACTATGGAATATGACCTAGAAACATATTCATGATATGTTTTTTAAAAATGTTACAATGTGGTATGTAGAATGTATGTGGTATGTAGAATATGTGTGCATTTACACACACATATACACATGCACATCTACAAAAATGGTAAGCAAGATGTACATATCATAATGTTAACAGTAGTCATATTGGGTGGAGTATTATGGAAGAGTCTTCTCTTCTTTCATCTATATTTTATAATTTTTCTAGAATAAACCCATATGACCTATTAAAAAGAAAAATAATTTATTAAAAACAGCAGGAGAGGCATGTAAAGACTGTTTTGCCTGTGGATGGTGCTCCTCTTCCGCACTTCTATAATCAGCTTGTAAATAATTTTGTCTACTGTGCCTAGCTGATGCAATGGCTCCTGCCTTTGTGCACAGGTGGCTGGTCTTATATAAGGCCATTACAGCCTGGATCCTACTGCACATTTATTGGGTACATAGTCAGCTACCAGCACTGACATAAAGCCTGGCACATGTCTGCAAACCCTACCTACATGCCTGGATATGTTTTAAATGAATGAATTAATGAACTGGTCTGGGGTTATTAGTGTAAGTTTGTATACAGGTTCTGCCAATTATAGGCTAGGGGAGTCTTAGACTCCTGATCTGAACTGCAGCAATAGTAATCGTAGCTTAAGAGACCTCCAATTGTGTTTTGAAAATGGCCAAGTGCTAACCACAAGATGGCTGGGGAAGCCAAGGGAGCTTATTATTGCTCCATCTACTAACACATTTACATCTCCCCATCCCTATTTCTCCTCGGCTCCCTAAGGCATCATGGTTACCATAGCAGCCAGATGCTGATGATGCCTCCAGGGGGCAGCCAGGTGAAACTGAGCCAGCTCCCAAGTCCTCACCTCCCCATACCCTTTGCAGGCCAGGGTGAGATGGTCTGAAGCTCAACCTTTGGTCAGGTCCCCCACCCTGTCTTGGATCACTTAAACTCACTAACTCTTCCTCTGCAATCTCAGTTCAGGGCCTTGAAACACCTCTTCGGAGACTCCCTCCTTCCCAAGCTCTGTCTTCTGGCGCCCTGCCTGGTTGCCGTGGAAACAGGTTCCACTGCGGACAAAGGAGGGAGCTGGGTCCTGCTTCCTCCTGGTCCTGTCGATGAGGATTTTTAGACCGTGGAGACTGCGCTGCCCTGCCCTGCACCTACCCTCACTCTCTGTGTTCTCACTAAGGTGGAAATTGCCCTCCCTCACTACTGACGAGACCATGTGTAAAAGCGTGACCACAGAAGAGTGGAAGAAAATCTTCTATGAGAAGATGGAGGAGGCAAAGCCGGCTGACAGCTGGGACCTCATCATAGACCCCAACCTCAAGCATAATGTGCTGGGCCCTGGTTGGAAGCAGTACCTGGAGTTGCATGCTTCAGGCAGGTGAGTAGCCCAGGAAGTAGGAACCCTGCAGGCAGCCTCTAGATCTCTAGCCCTGGGGCATCTTCCAAGGAGAAGATTACATAGAACCCAAGTGTTTGGCCTCAATTTCACTATTAGACTAGCGTAAACTGGAAGTCAGAAAAAGTCCCTCACTGGGAACTAGGATACTTGAGTTCGATTCCAGTTCTTCCACTGATCACCTGTGTTACTCTTTCTCTCTGAGTCATAATTTTTCCATCTGGAAAATAAAGACATAGAATATACTTATTAGTCCTACACACTGACATTTTACATATTTTCTATTTTAACAATCTCTTAAAAATAGTTTAAAACCAGAGAAGGAGGGCTTAAGGCTCACTGGAGGTCAAGAGGTCTGTGCTGTGGTCCTGGGACCAGTTTAAATCTATTTAACTCAACTTAGTTTCGTTTCAAATGTTGAATACATGGGGTGTGCCAGAAACTGGCTCTCCTGTTGGCTTCATGGCCTTGAGGAATCTGATTTTCTTCTTGGACCTGGCTTTCTCTATTTGCACAGTGAGAGGTTAGCCTGTGGTCCACGGAGCAGCCTCAGCGTCAGTATCACCTGGAACTTGTTAGGAAGGCAGACTCTTGGGCCCCTTTTAGACCTGAATCAGAATCTGATTTTAGGAAGAGTTCTAGGTGATCAGCATGTAAAAACTGTCTGAGATGATTTTCTAGCACTCTTGCTCATGGGTCCAGAGTGTACGGGCTTACCTTTGGGACATAAGATGGGGAGGCTGAGTGGTGCAGCCTCGGAGTCAGAAGCAAGGCCTTCCTGCCTGCTCTGATTCAGTCAATTCACTTCATCAATTCGGGAAACATTACTGGGCATCTGTTATGTGCTGAGCATCTGCCCTGCCTCTAGCTGTGTGTATATGGATGTCTCTCTCACTCTCTGTCTCAGCATAAAACAAAAGATTATGTTATTTCCAGGTCCCTCTGGTTAAGACATTTTCAATCCAGGTTGTGTAGTCTGATCTGAGAGGAGGAAACAATCCCCCAAAGATGTGAGTGAACAGAAGAGAGTAAAAATGTGAAGCTCCTAAATTGGCTGACAGGAGGGGTGTCAAGGGCTGGACACGTACTGGCGGGACTCAGGAGCTTCTCGAAGACCTGGAAGGCTGTTGGAGCTGAGTGGGGAGGGTTTGTGGCTGCCCCAGACCTGGCTGTGGACCTGTGATCCCCAGCTGGCCCTATCAGGCCTGGGAGACTGTGGCCCTTGGGGCTCTGGGTACAGACTGCCTCCACTTCCAGGCCTTGTGATGAATTAACTCTGGCACTGGCCTGGACGCTGATAGCTAGTGATGGTGTCATTTTGTCCTGATTTGGATCTAGCCTGTTCACAGTCAGTGTTAAAAGATAGAAATGTGCAGATGGATTATGAGTTTCTTGTCTGGTGTGAGCAGGAACGACTCACCTAGTGTACCACGTGCATTTTGCAGATGAGGAATAGGAATGGTGCCCAGCGCTGGGGTGGAGGGAGTTGAGGCCTCTGGAAAGCACTGAGGAAGCAGAGCACTGCTGGATGCCAGGTGGCATTCTGAGGAGCCTGCTTTGGTTCTAGAGACGCTCGCCAGGCTGAGCGGCTTCCTGGGGAAAGCTGGGGCTTTGAACCCAGGGCGCCGGCCACACTGCCTCCACCTCCAGGCTCTGCTTAGTCCCCACGTCCCCTCACCCCATTCCTGGGGCTGTTTCCACTACCTCCGCCCGTCTCCGCAGGTTCCACTGCTCCTGGTGCTGGCACACCTGGCAGTCGCCCCACCTGGTCATCCTCTTCCACATGTTCCTGGACCGCGCCCAGCGGGCTGGCTCGGTGCGCATGCGCGTCTTCAAGCAGCTGTGCTATGAGTGCGGGACGGCGCGGCTGGACGAGTCCAGCATGCTGGAGGAGAACATCGAGGGCCTGGTGGACAACCTCATTGCCAGCCTGCGCGAGCAGTGCTACGGCGAGCGCGGCGGCCAGTACCGCATCCATCTGGCCAACCGCCTGGACAACCGGCGGCACCGCGGGGAGTTCTGCGAGGCCTGCCAG
This sequence comes from Plecturocebus donacophilus, assembly GCA_004027715.1. Lineage (NCBI taxonomy): Eukaryota > Metazoa > Chordata > Mammalia > Primates > Pitheciidae > Plecturocebus > Plecturocebus donacophilus. The sequence goes on along the minus strand of PVKP010037322.1, from coordinate 178 downwards.
GAGGGCATCGTGCACTGGAAGCCCAGCGAGAAGCTGCTGGAGGAAGAGGCGACCACCTACACCTTCTCCCGGGCGCCCAGCCCCGCCAAGCCGCAGGAGGAGACGGGCTCGGGCTGGAACTTCTGCTCTATCCCCTGGTGCTTGTTTTGGGCCACGGTCCTGCTGTTGATCATCTACC
>PVKP010037321.1:0-21736 GCA_004027715.1 Plecturocebus donacophilus | reverse complement strand
ATCATTCTCAGCAAACTGACACAAGAACACAAAATCAAACACCGCATGTTCTCACTCATAGGCGGGTGTTGAACAATGAGAACACATGAACACAGGGAGGGGAGCACTATACGCTGGGGTATGTTGGGGGGAAATAGGGGAGGGACAGTGGGGGGTGGGGAGGTGTGGGGAGATAGCATGGGGAGAAATGCCAAATATAGGTGAAGGGGAGGAAGGCAACAAATTACACTGCCACGTGTGTACCTATGCAACAATATTGTATGTTCTTCACATGTACCCCAAAACCTAAAATGCAATTAAAAAAAAAAAAAAATGTAAAAAATGTCTGAGGGCTCACCAAGAGCATATCGAGTTAACAGAGAAGAGAACAAAGAGGGCACCTTGGGAAACAGCAACTATGATTAGGACAGAGTCTAAGGAGCTAACAAAATTCAGAATGAGAAGAAAGAGTACCAATGAGAAGAACAAAGAGAGGGTGATGTCTCAGAAGGCAAGGACAAAAGACGTTCAGGAAGGAAGTGATCAACAATGAAAAAAAGTAAGATAAGAAATAAACACATTCATTGAAAATGGCAATAGAAAAGTCATTAAATATATTCAGAACAATTTCACAGGGGTTATGAATGTGGGATCGGGTAGGTTAAAAAGTAAATAAATAGAAAGTACAGAAATAGTTGGGGTTTTAAAATATTATTTTATTTTGGGGGATTCTTTTCATGAATTGAAGTGAGAGTGAGATATAAAGGAGAGAATTATTGCTCTTTATTTTGTTTTAAACTGATAGGTTTGATAATAATTATGACATGAATTAAGAGTCAGTTGTAACATAAACATTAAAAGTATGCAGATAATAGAAAATAATTAATTAAATATTATCTTAGACAAGATAGCAAGGAGATTTGATCCAAATATCAACTGAAAGTTGAACTTTGAAAAATAAAAGTCTTGGGAGAGAGATCCAAGATGGCCGCTTAGCAGCAGCTCAGAATTGCAGCTCCCTGGGAAAGCGCAGAGAGCTAGTGGACGCTGCAATTTCAGGCAAATTTTTGTTGCCCACAAACTGGGAGATTCCAGACATAGGAGCCACATGGGTCGCCAGTGCGACTCTTTTGGCCAACGCGGCTGTTTTGCCAGTGCCCAGCACGGCGCTTCTCAGTGCAGAGTGTACGGGACTGGGTGCCCTTTTAATCGGGCTCGGCTGGTCCCATTCCCACAAGGAGAACAGCAATTGAAAGCGCTAAGGACTGAGAGTTTCACATCAAGCACAGCCAAACCCAGGAAGACCTAGCTCTGTGGGGAAGGGGCGTCCACTGAAGGAAAACTAAGAAAGAGAAATTAAACTTCATCACCAACAAGCCAGACGTCCACTCAGAGACCCAATCTGAAAGTCGGCAATTACAAAGACGACAGGTGGATAAATCCACAAAAATGAGAAGAAACCAGTGCAAAAAGGCTGAGAACATCCGAAATCAGAATGCCTCTTCTCCTACAGGGGATCGCACCTCCTCATCAGCAAGGGAACAAGACCTGATGGATAATGAGTGTGATAATCTGTCAGAATCAGGCTTCAGAAGGTGAATAATAAGAAACTTCGGTGAGCTAAAAGAACATGTTCTAACCCAATGCAAAGAAACTAAGAACCTTGAAAGAAGATTTAACGAAATGCTAACAAGAATGGACAACTTAGGGAGGAATATAAGTGAACTGATGGAGCTGAAAAACATAACACGAGAACTTCAAGAAGCATGCACAAGTTTCAATAGCCAAATTGACCAAGCAGAAGAAAGAATATCAGAGGTCAAATATCAACTCAATGAAATAAAACAAGACGGCAAGATGACAGAAAAAAGGGTAAAAAGGAATGAACAAAGCCTCCAAGAAATATGGGACTATGTGAAAAGACCTAATCTATGTTTGATAGGTGTGCCTGAATGTGAAGAAGAGAATGTATCCAAGCTGGAAAATATTCTTCAGAATATTATCCAGGAAAACTTTCCCAACCTAGCAAGGCAGGCCAATATTCAAGTCCAGGAAATACAGAGAACACCACAAAGATATTCCTCAAGAAGAGCAACCCCAAGGCACATAATTGTCAGATTCACCAGGGTTGAAATGAAGGAGAAAATGCTAAGGGCAGCCAGAAAGAAGGGTTGGGTTATCCACAAAGGGAAGCCCATCAGAATCACAGCAGATCTCTCAGCAGAGACCTTGCAGGCCAGAAGAGAGTAGGGGCCGACATTCAACATCCTTAAAGAAAAGAACTTTCAACCTAGAATTTCATATCTGGCCAAACTAAGCTTCATAAGTGAAGGAAAAATAAATTTTTTTGCGAACAAACAAGTACTCGGAGATTTCATCACCACCAGGCCTGCTTTACAGGAGCTTCTGAAAGAAGCACTACACATAGACGGGAACAACCAGTATCAGCCATTCCAAAAACATACCAAAAGGTAAAGAGCATCACCATAATGAAGAATCTACATCAACTAATTGACAAAACAGCCAGCTAGCATTACCAGGAGCTGCAGTTTTCGTCTCTGATAAAACAGACTTTAAAATAACAAAGACCATAAGAAACAAAGAGGGGCATTATATGGTGGTGAAAGAATCAATGCAAGAAGAAGAGCTAATGATCCTAAATCTATACGCACCCATTACAGGAGCACCCAGATACATAGGGCAAGTTCTTAATGATTTACAAAGAGACTTAGACTCCCACACGACAATAGTGGGAGACTTTAACATTACACTGGCAATAATAGACAGATCAACGAGATAGAAAATTAACAAGGATATCCAGGACTTGAACTCAGACCTGGAACAAGTAAACTTAACAAATATTTACAGAACTCTCCTCCCCAAATCCACAAAACATACATTTTTCTCAGTATCACATTACACCTATTTTAAAAGTGACCTCATAATTGGAAGTAAATCACTCCTCAGCAATTGCATAGCATTTCACAGGTTTAAATAAAATATTGGTTGGCTGCTTATTTGTTATTTTCATCCCCTATTCCTTCCTGTCTCTATTGTTAAGCACAATTATTGGCATAAAAGAGGTTTTTAATACCCATTTTTAGACTACATTCTAGCCTGGGCAATAAAACGAGAATCCTGTTCTCTCTCCCTCTTTCTCTTCTTCCTTTCTCTCTTTCATTTTTTTCTTTCTTTTGCTCTTTCTTCCTTTCTCTTTTTCTCTTTTTTTTTTTTTAAAAAAAGAAAAGAAAAATAAATGTCTCTTCTAAGAACGGAAGGAAGTCAATATATATATATATATAACATACATATTTGTAAGTTTGGGAATGGATAGTTGAAAATGTCCTACAAGATTATCTATGTTTTTTCTCTGAATTAGGCCAGAATCTACTACTAAGAAAGATGAGAATGTATTGAGAGAGTATATTAATCTTAAATTAGATAGGAAAAAAGGTTTAATGCACGACTTCTCGTGACTTCATGGACATTTGGAGCTCATTCACTGTTTTTACTCATCTTGTCTCCCTATGTACACCATACTCATGTTTTCTTATTCAAAAATTAGCTTGCATGGAGGCCTTGTCTAAACCAGGAAGTTGTTTTATTTTTTGTACTTCCCCAATACCTTATTATATCACTAAACTATTTAACTGCAATGTTCTGCTTCTTTGGTTTATAAGGGTAGTCATTGTTTATTGAGGTTCTATGAGATGTCAGGAATTATTTTAAATGTGTATGTCTGAACACATATAATGAAGTGCCTACTGATGTCATTATTTTACAAACAAGAAAACTGGGCAAAAAAATTTAAGTAACATGGCTATGATGAGTGATTAAATAAATAAATCTCCAGCATCCATGCCTTTAGTTATTTTGATATTCTGTCCTCTCCCTTCATGAGTTGCAAATTCTTTAATAGTAGGAGTGGAATAATATTCATTTTAATGTGTTGTATGCCTCCATCAGTAGCTGGTTTACTGCTGGTGCTCAGTAATAAATGTTAATTGAAAGAAAAATGAATAGATGTCAATTATTGCTTGTCTTTGTTTCTTTTCTCTCAAGTACATAAGTGATATTTTAAATAACTATATTTTTAATTTTGGAAAAGCAGCCTTTCTATTCCAATAGTATCCGATTACTTTAAGTAAAAATCAAAAATAAAAATATTCACCAATCATGTTTCTTAATTTTTATCTACAAAGTACTTTTTATTGATAATATTTGTACATCTCTATGGAGTACATGTGATATTTTGTTACATGCATAGAATAGGTAAAATCAAGTCGGAGTTTTTAGGGTATCACTTTTAGTATTTACTATTTTTGTTTGTTGGAAACGTTTCATCGTTTTTTTCTAACCATAAGTTGTCATGTTTACTCTTTTATGTTGCCTTTTCCTTCCTAGGTAATATTAATATTTCTGTAAGTGTTAACAATTCCATCAGCATTTGTAATAGAAAAGTGAGAACTGCTAGACTACTTCCAGTTCCCCTTTGCTTATTAATTTTTGTATCCTTAAAATACCACCAATATGGATCCCTACTATGTACCCACAAAAATTGTTTTAAGAAAGAAAATACTCTTGCTAATTTTAAGGCTAATTGTCCATGATTGTTTCATTTATCTTGTATACTAATAGTTATATGTATTGTTATATGTATTATATACATATGTCCATATCTACGTCTATTTTGCATAACAAATCTTGTCAAATATTATCTATCCAGTGACACAGTAAGCATTTTATAGACCACTTAACACATGATAGTACTATGTATAATTTTTCTTTTAAAAATGAAACATGCTTAGACTACAAACTCTTCACAGTTATCAAATATCAAATATTGCTTAAGAAATTACCAAAAAGAATGACATAAAGTTTTGAAAAAATAGTTAATAAAATTAGGTAATCTCAAAAGCCTAAATGAAGGAATTTACATAAAATATTCTGTACTAATATGTCTGATGGGTGTTAAACTGAACTAGCTTTCAAAAGTGTCTGAAACAAGAGAATTAAGTGAGGTGACATATAAAAAAAATTAGACAATTGCATTGTATTTATATATGCAATGAAGAGTTGACACCTAAAAGCATAAGGGAAAAGTCAGTTGTTAACACATGAGAAGTAAAAATGAGAGGAAATGGACAAAGTCACTAGATGCACAGGTATAGATGGCAATGGTAGACAGGCCATGAGGAACAGAAAGGTCAACAGAAAAGTTTGGTCAATGGCAACCCTAGCTTCTTGACCTTCTGACATTTAATAAAGGAGCTATGCATAGTTTACTTCATTCAGCCAATTATATACAAATGATAACTATTAAAAATAGCCTTGGCTTTAAGAAATTAATGAATTTTCATGCCAACATTAAAAAATTCTGGTAGGGAATTAAAAACTATTCCTTCACAGCAAATTAATTACAAATATCTTTAAATAATATTAAATAATATTAAAATAATGGTCAATAAAATTATTTTCACATAATAGCTAACTGTTAAGAACCATAATTAGGCATTATCAAAATATAAATTAGAAGTTCACATATAAGAATATTTCAACATTTAAATCAACTTTGGCATAACATAATGAACAATACTTTTTCCTGTTACAAGATTTTACCCTCTGTTCATACACAAGCTTTTGAGTTTGTTCATAGCACCTGTAAATACATATGAAAAGACACTCTGCTTCCTCTTTTACTAAAACTTAAATTCAAATCCAAAATCATATTCCAAGTGTTTTTAGCCTGGACACTGAACTGCATACAATAAAATATACTTCAAACATTCTTACCTATAAAGTTTTCTAAACTATTGTGTTTCATCTTTTTAATGATAATTGTTAACTTCTATCTCCCCACCACCTGTTTTCAAGCTTAAAATATTTTAGAGAGCTTGAGGTTTGCATGCTTATAGAAATGATACTTTTTCAAACAAGAGTCTCTATACTCTTGGTGTTTTGCAGGTTTCTAAGTCTTCATTTTAAGTGACTGGAAAATAGTGTTAACTTATTAAAAAAATAATTGACAATTTTTTAAGGGCACTGTACCTGTAAGCCAAGATATATTAGAGCTTTTTATGAATGAAGTATATTAAGATACAGAGTGAAATTTGCCTAAGGAAAAAATATAAAGGTCCTGATCTCATTTCTGTTTTTAGTATCTAGTGTTGACATACTTATATCTACGGTTGCCCGAAATTGTCTCTGGTTGACAATTACCATGCCTGCCTGAGAGTATGAAAAGATCAAATTAGCAACAGAATGAACTGCTTATCCCAAAACATCCTAATAACAGCTGAAGTGCTATGATAGATTTTGCTACTCTAAATAATAATTGCCATTTCAACTCAACCATATATGATAAGTTTTACAGGAGTTGGATTAATTTATATTTTCTTTTCTACATAAAAAATACAGCTACCTTGTTGTTTTCAATTTATATAATGCAAATGATTGGCCTCTGGTATTATGCAATAAAATAGCTGTTCCATATTTTGATGATCTTTCCATGCCAGTAATATTTCTACACTTTCCTATGATGGCACCTCATAGAGAATTTTATTTACCCTTGCCTTTTTGATACATTATTTTTACAGTCATACCATGCAACCAATTATATTTTCTGCTTACACATTTTCCATATTGAAATTTCAAAAGTACAGAAATTTACACGGGAATTTTAGAGGACAATGGCATGGATAGTTTAAAAAATCACAATAGATATTGTGGTTTTGCTCTCCAAAAATCTACACAAATTTACACTACCACTAAAAGTTAATGAGAGTGCATATTTTTTCACTCTCTTGCAGAGTATATTAGTAATTTATCAATATCTATGAGATATATAAAAATACCTAGATATTGTTTCAAACTACATATCTTTATTATCTAGGCAGAACATTCTATATATGTATTGGACTTTCTTTTGTCTTTGTCTGTTAACATACAATTTGTCCGTGATTTCTATCCACTTATTTGCCTTAAAAGACATTTTTCATAAGCTAGTTTTATTTCCTTAAAAAAAAAAAAGACAGGGTCTTGCTCACTTGTCCAGGCTGGAGTGCAGTGACACAGTCTCCACTCATTGCAACCTGCCACCAGGCAGTGTTGCTCCTGCCTCAGCCTCCTGAGTACCTGGGACTACAGGTGCTCACCTAGTTATTTTTTTTATTTTTAGTAGAGATGGATTTTCTCCAGGTTGCCCACGAAGGTTGGTCTCCAACTCCTGGGCTCAAGTGATCCACTGGCTTCAGCCTCCCAAATTGCTGGAATTGCAAGCATGAGCCAGCATACCTGGTCATTTTGTTTCTATTCTTACTGGTGAATTTCAAAGGATGAAAAATTAATAATACCTTCATATTGCCTTCTTTAAATAGAAATTTCAGTAATCATCTTTGCATTTCTGATTGTTTTTGCTTTTAAATATTAAAGATGTGCTATTTTCTAAGATTACCTAAATTAAAAATATTTTTTTTTACTACATTTTATAGATGTGAAAGTAGAATTAAAAAGATCTTACTTCACCTCGGTGGAATGTAGCTTTTAGAAGAACTGGAGTATAATTTTAGAATAGAATAATATAATTTTTAATAGCAGTTGTTTCATCATTTAATATTCCCTCTCACTTTCTAGAATTCTACTTTGATATAAAGAGTCACTCTTCTTTTCTTCTTTCACTGGTGTTTGCCTGATTTATCTTTTTCTGTACCTTTGTTTGCAATCATTATGTGCCACTTGGATTGAGATTTATCCCTTTTAAAGAGCCCGTATTTGGATTTGTTTTGTTTTATTGTAGTGGAATTAGTTTTTTTAAATGCAATATAATCCTTGTTCTTTTAAGAAAGAAATTTAATACATTCATTTTAGTTTAATAATTTATACATTAGAATTATTCATGACATTTTCTGTTTAACATTACTATGCTCTTCTATGAATCGAGATTTATTTATATTTAATTGAATTTCTTCTGAATAAAGATAAGCTGTCTTAAAATGAAAAAAATAAGCACATGAGAAATTATAAACAATTATAAAATATCTGCATCTAACTTTTTAGTAATTAATCTTATAAATATTAACAGCTTTCTCGACTTTTATAATTTAATACATTATGAGTCTCACTTTTCCCAGATAGAATTTAGAATAATTTTTTTCCAGATTATTTTAAGGTATAAGCAAGTGATTTAAGGTCTGTCATCAGATAAACTATCAGGAGATTATATTTTAGAGAAAAAAGGTGTGAGAAAATATGCTTTGTAGAAGCTTATGTTTTGTTGTTGCTTGCAGTGACAGTTATCTATTCTACTTTCAGTGTAGCAGAAATAATTGCATTTTGTGTTCCCTGCGTTTATTGTATAGGTAATATGGTAGCATTAGTGTTGTTCTCATCAAGCCAGTTTAAAGCATGTATCTAGGTGTAGTTCCAGAAGCTTATTTGCAAGTCTATTTCTTTTAGCTCTCCCAACAATCCTTTGAGTTAACTAGCATCATTTAATGAAATATTTTTTTTCTGTAAATTGTACAGAGTGGTAGCAACTTCAGTGCAAGTAGCAGCACCAACTAATACAGTACATTTTATTTTTATTTTTTATAAAGAGAAGGAGCTGCAACGACTCAATGCTAACATCAAAGTATGTTACCCCATTTATACAATAGAATCAGAAACTGTGTAACAGTACTAGTCTTATAACAGAAGCTGTTCAACATAAAAATACAACATAAACATGAGTTTTTTTTTTATAGTTTATCATTCTCCCTGAATTCAAAGCACAGAATAGGTCACTAAGACCTCATATCACTTTTCATCTTAAATACTAAACTAAACAACTAAATTGTTATCTTGAGGATACCAAAACTGACAGCATATACAAAGAAGAGAGTATTAAGCAGCTTCATTTTAACACACTTGCCTCTACTATGGTAGCCACTTCCTCCAGATAGATAAGATGGGATAATTTGAGGGAATTGCTAAATTAATTATTATAACTACCCTCTAAAGAGAACAAGAGATGAGCTAAATCGTGTAGATTTCAAGGTATTTTATTGATTATGGTGCTGCTGAGTGAAGTTTCTGTATGCTAAGAGACAGAACATATGTGTTTCTACATTTATTATAGCAACAGTCATTAGTGAAAGAGTGAGAAATACCAACAGCCTAACTCTCCACTCCCAAAAACTTCAGTGATTTCTCCTCTTTCCATCTAGCAGAAGGAACTTTGGTCCTGCTTTAGTATGAGAAAAATGGGTTGAAGTATGGTCTAGGTCAGTTTTATGATGTATTTTCCAGCTATTTAACTCCCTGTACACTGATTAATTAAGGTGATCCTTATCACTTTCAGTAATAATGTCTGAAACTCTACTTTTTCTTTAGAATACAAATATTTTAAGCTGAATTGTATCATACGTATCAGAACTCTTCAGTCTAATAACTTAATATTAGGATTTGGGATCAAAGTCCATGCTTATAGTGAAATACTAAGTGACCTTGTTTTGTGGAACACTCTCCTGCATATTTTTCACTTGGGGCTGTCACTGAAATTGGTTGCTCAGAATTAGAAGAACTGAATTTTTCCTGAACTGCCTGGCTAAAAACTGTGTAAACCAATATAATTGGTATCATCAACAAAGATCACTTCAACAATAATTTTTAGAACGATACTAATGATTTAAATATTCATTAGTTTGTACTGTTTACATTGTGTCATGATGACTGTACAAATTTTGAATCCTGGTCAAGGAAATTTTTCATTTTTATTTCACTCCTAGACATCTGTGTAATATTAAAATTAACTAAATAATTTTTTGTTTTGTTTTACTCTTACTTCATCATTTTTGATTTAGCTAGGTCTTTCATATTACTTCAGTTTAAAAACTTATGCTGGGTGCAGTGGCTCACACCTGTGATCCCAGCACTTTGGGAGGCTGAGGTGGGTGGATCACTTGAGCTCAGGAGTTTGAGAGCAGCCTGGCCAACACAGCAAAACCCCGTCTCTGCCAAAAGTACAAAAATTAGCCAGGCATGGTGGTGAGTGCCTATAATCCCAGCTATTTAGGAGGCTGAGGCAGGAGAATTGCTTGAACCCAGGAGGTGGAGGTTGCAGTGAGCCAAGATTGCACCATTGCACTCCAGTCTGGGCCACAGAGTAAGACAATGCCTGAAATAAAATGAAGCTAAAAGTTTTATACTCCTTTTTGTCAATAGCATTTATAGATTTTGATTTTATTTTTAAATTTACATAAGATCAATTTAACTGTACACCAGTAAGAATATATTATAATTCATTTGGTGGACAATTCTGTGAATTTTGACATAATGTGATGTAATAATCACTGCAATCACTATAGACAACAGTTGCATTATCCACCAAAATTCCATTCTTATGCTTATTTGTAGTCAACCCCACCCCAGACGGCAAATCTGTGTCAACTGCTGATATAGCCTACTTTCCTATAGACTTGCATTTTCAAAATTTCATATCAATGAAATGTATAGTACATAACCTCTTGAGTCTGGATTATTTCATTTGGAATAATGCATTTGAGATTCATCCTTGTTACTGAGTATACATAATTTGTTGCTTTTTCTTGGTGAATAGTTTTCCACTGTGGGCATGTATTCCATTGAATGTACAAACTGTTTGTTAATTTACCAGTAAACAGACATTTAAGTTATAAACAGTTGTGGACTGCATCAGCAGCTGAATAAAGCCATTATAGACATTCACTTAGGGGTTTTGAATGTAAGCTTTTAAAATGTAACTGTATTTGGAGTTAGGGCCTTTAAAAAGGTAATTTATGTTAAGTAAGGTCATAAGGGTGAAGCTATAAGCCAATATAACTGGTATCCTTCAAGGAAGAGGAAGAAACATTAGGAGGTACATGCACAGAGAAAAGACCTTGTGAAGACAAAGTGAAAATTCATCCATCTGCAGCCAAAGAGAGAGGCTTCCGAAGAAAACAACCTTACTAGCACCTTAATCATACACTTTGAAACTCTAGAATTGAGAGAAAAAACGTTTCTGTTGTTTAAGCCATCCACCCAGCATGCAGTATCCTGTTATGACAAGCCTAGCTGACTAATACACTTGGTCTATTTCTAATTCCATTTATTTTGTCCCATTCTATCTTTTTGCTAAAACCCCACTGTCTTAATTACTGTAACTTTATTGTTAAATCTTGAAATCAGGTATTGGGGGTCCTTCAAGGTTTTTTTTTGCTTGTTTTGGCTATTCTATTTCCATTGATGTTTCATCAAAATTTTTAGTTTCATATTTTCAGTATCTTAACAAATTCTGCTGAGATTTTTGTTGTATTAAATCTATTGATCAATTTAGGAAGACTTCACATTATGCTAAGTTTGAGATTTCAAATTCAATAGTGCAGTATTTCTCTTTATTAATTTAGGTCTTCTCAAATTTCCTCTACAGTTGTTTTGTAATTTATAGCATCTTCTAGCAACATATCTATAATATCTTGTTATGTTTATATCTACATTTTTTGCTGCAATTATAAATGGTACTTTAAAATTTTTTTCAGTTTTTAATTGCTAATTGCAATTAATTTTTATATATTGACCTGGTATTCTGTGAGTTGGCCAAACTCACACTCACTTATTGGTTCTGCAAGTATTTTGCCTTTAAGATTACATAACATTTTATACTTTGACAATCATGTTACCTGCAGGTAGAGACAGTTTTATTTTTATTTTTTCCACTTTACCTGTCTTTACTTTCTTTTACTTGCCTTATTGCACTGGCTATGAGTTGCAACTGATTTTAAATAGGAGGTAAGAAAAGATATCACTACCTTATTTCCATTCTTAGGCAGAAATACTTAGTCTTTCACCATTAGATAGGATATTAATTGCGGATTTTTCGTATATGTCTTTTATCAGGTTAATCAAGATCTCTTTCATTCTGAATTTTCTGAAAGTTCTATTTTTTCTAAATATGAATGTATGTTGAATTTTGTTGAATACCTTTTCCACTTCTATTGAGAGGATGACAATGATTTTTCTTAGTTTGACTGGCAATCTAGTGAATTATATTTACTGTTTTCTTAGTTTGTTAATATAAAGAATTACATTGATTTATTTGCAGATTGATTTTGAACTCGCCTTGTATTCCCAGCACAAAACCTACTTGATCTTTTTGATATTTTGCTGGATTTAATCCACTGATATTTAGCAGGGATTTTGTGTGTATATTCCTGGTAAATATTTGTCTGTGTTTTTTTCTTTCAATATCTTTAATGGTTTTGGTATTAAGAAAATAAAATGAATTGTGAAGTCTTTATTCTCCCTTAATTTTCCTGAAGAGATTGTATAGAGTCAGTATCATTTCTTTATTAAATAATTGCATGAATGTGCCAGTGAGTTTTATTTATTGAAATGTTTTTAAAAACGAATTAATTTTCTTTATCATATATTTACATTAAATTACTCAGAATATCTGTTTCTTCCTGAATAATTTTTGGAGATTTATGTCTTTCAAAGATTTGGTTTATTTCATACAAGTTTTTAAATTTGCAGGCATAGAGTTGGAGAATTCCCTTTAAATATTTGTATGGTCTGTAGTAATGCCTCCTGTTTCACTGCTGACATTGATCATTTATATCTTCTCTCTTTTCTTAGTCAGTCTAGCTAGAAGATATATTGAGTTACTCAGGTAAGTATTTTTTGTTTCATTGACTTTAGTATTCTGATTTAAGTTTTAAAATTTCTACTCTTATTTATTTTTCCCTTTTGTTTGATTTGTTTTTAATTTTTTCTGAATTTTAGGGTTTCTCAAGGTAGAAACTTAAATGATCAATTTGAGCTCATTATTTTCTGATGCAAGTCTTTATTACCACCAACTGATTTATTTACGTTAACGTATTATTCTAGAACCAACATCTGAATTAGAAAAACTAAAAGGACTTACACTGTATTTAGCATTGAATGTTCTCCTTGTTAGTAGCATGCTGTATGTAACACAAGAACAGAAAACCAAATACCACATGTTCTCAATTATAAGTGGGAGCTAAATGATGAGAACACATGGACACAAGGAGGTGAACAACACACAATGGGGACTTCGGGAGAGTGGGAGGCAGGAGGAAGAGAGGGTCAGGAAAAATAACTAATGGGTAATAGGGTTAATACCTGGGCAATGAAATAATCTGTACAACAATCACCCAGGACACAAATTTACCTGTGTAACAAACCTGCACTTGTACCTCTAAACAAAATAAAAGTTAAAAGAAAATTATGGAGCACTTACTAGGTAGTAGACCAAAAATGCCAGTAGGAAATCTTTGATGTTCATGATTAGATAGCTAAGTATAAAGTAGCATTCTGTTTCTGAGGTGACACATAATTTTTTCTTGAGATACAAAAATAAATAATTTATTGGCAAAGCACAGTGGTACTGAAACCCTACCACCAATTAAAGTTACCTAGATGTAGAGTTAAAACACGAATTTCTGGGTACTATCTTCTCATTGCAGTAATCGGTTGACATTTTTTCTGTTGACCTTTTTGTTTCAAACTTTAGATTGCTTTCCTAGACATGGGCTCTATGAGAGCAAAGACTATATCCATATTGCTAAATGGTCTAACAGCAATGCTTCACACTTGGCATACCATGACTTTGTTTTTTAAAAATTATTTGTTGATTAAACAAAACACTATAAAAGATTAAACAACATGAAAAATTTAAAATTCACATAGAAATTTTGGAATATGCCCTTTAGAAAAATGTATTTAGAATGACAATTTTGCCATATTGAGCATGATTTCAGCTTGAGGAGATCCAAGATATGTGCATCTAGCATCTATTATGTGTGTAACTATCACTTCACGAGGCATTGTGGTGGTTATAAAGTGGCTAAAAAATAAAGTGCCGATGTTTTCTGTACATTTAATTCATGACTGGACTCACAATCAGAATTTTACACCTAGCGTATAAATTATCTTTCCTAACACAAACTTGGGTTAATATATTATTATGCCCAATTAGACATGAGAAAATTAAGACTCAAGAGATTAAACAACTTGTGTAATCCAATGTACTTAAAATAGTGCCAGATTTAACAAACTCTTAAGGTCTAGGTAAGGTTGTGCAAATTACAAATAGGAAAAAATGTCTTAACAAGACTATATTTTAAAGATCTACAATAACTATAAATTCCATAGCAGTAGATACAAAATCAGAAGTGCCAGGGTAATAAGAGAGATATCTTAAAGATGGCAGGATTTAATCAAGGCCTGGAAATATGAGGAGATTTAGTAGATTGGGGGAAAAGATTACAATTTGTTAGCATGAAGATACATAGGCAAAATGATGGAAGCAGCAATGATCATAGAGGGCTTTTGCAACTGATATGAACTGTACTGGAAAGGGAAATTTCATGCACTGTCAGACAGTAGGCATTTACTGTGTTTAATTAACCAGCATCCATTTTCTCATCTATAAAGTCATTTTAATTTTCAGACATGTGTTGATACATTTTCTTTCTGTTCAAATATTTCGGAATTCGATTTCACTAGACAAGTTACTACTCCTTGCTTCTGCTACCAGGGAATGTGATTCAAGCCTAAATCAATATTATCCACGTTCCCTCATTAAGTGATGGGCATCTGACCTCTTTTGATCCTTCTTAAATACCTTAAACATAATTAATTATGTAAACATGTAAATAAGTCCAGCAACCATCATGGGATATGAATAGAGAATACTGTCAAAAATGGAATCAACACTGAAGAAAATAAACTGAGGAATGAAGGACAAGAAATTAGGTCCCAAATACATTGAGACGTCATTTCTTTGTCTTTTAATTCAATTTTATTATCATTTTCCATTACAATTGAGAGCATATTAATGAATATAGTATAGTATATTGAAAGATGGTAATTGAAAAGCATAAATTAAAAAATATATATTTTAGGTCAAATTATGACTTCATCATTTTCTACATGAGTGACATTTCCAAGATATTTAACTTCTCCACCAATCTTAGTTGACTTACAGAATAGAAATAACCTAACAAAACATTTAACACAGGCAGAATTGACAGAGTGGGATTAGATGGGGGTAAGACTGAATGTGTGCCTGAGGAATTCAAATTTAATAAAGTTGTTAGAATGACCTTAAAAGGGTTGGCTCAATGAAATGGCATTACTGTTTGTTTGATCTTTATTTTGTGAAAGAACTTCAGAAAAAGAAGCTAAAATTCCTCATGATAATGTGAACATTAAGGTCTTTGTTAGGACATTGAACAAAAAATAGAAATGAGAAGACCACTTGAGTCACATTGCAAAGGACAGAAAAAATAATTGATTCTCTAGTTCAATAGAAAAATAAATTGGCTTGGTTCTACTTAAAACTGAGATTTTTAAATAGCTACTCTACAAAAAAATCATAAAAGTTCAATTCATGGTTCAGCAAAAAAAATTAATATTTGAGTTAGACTTGCTTTTCAGTTTTGCAAATTTGTGCTTTTCCATCTGGATTGCAGTTCACAGTTCAGTTAAAAACTCTGCTAAAACATATGATGCTTTGCTGCACAGCCAAGGCTTACAGAATAGAATAATATATTAAAGTGAAATATTAAATCTTTATTTGGAATAACTGTGCAATAGAAATATAGAGTTTAGATCAGGTTGAGAGTAAAATCAGACAGCATGAATTTGAAAGCAGCAGTAACCTAAAAATAGTCATGGCCGGTCGGGTGACTCATGCCTGTAATTCCAGCACTTTGAGAGGCTGAGGCAGGCGGATCACAAGGTCAAGAAATCGAGACCATCCTGGCCATGATAGTGAAACCTTGTCTCTACTAAAAATACAAAAATTAGCTAGACATGGTGGCAAGCGCCGGTAATCCCAGTTACTCAGGAGGTAGGCAGGGAAATCATTTGAACCCGGGAGGCGGAGGTTGCAGTGAGCCGAGATAGCACCACTGCACTCCAGCCTGCATGACAGAGAGAGAGTGAGACTCCATCTCAAAAAAAAAAAAAAGTCATAGGTTTTTTTAAGTCCATGAACCATAAAAAAAGTGACACCTCAAAGTGTTAAATTTTCCTTTAACCAGTAACTATGTTTACAAAGATAAAGAAAACTGAACAATTGAAAATTATTAGTATATGTTATAGAATACAATCACTAGTTTCTGGAAAACAGTGAGTTGAGGGAATGACTAAATTACCTAGAAAAGTGATTTTATTTGTAATATTGAGTTGGTTGCATTTACCAGGGTCTTGTTCAAGTTTTCATACTTTTAGAAATAACTCTAGAAGTATGAAAACTTTTAGAGTTTGAGCTAGAATGTGGTTGGAACATTGAGTGCATTCCTATTTCTAAGAAATACTGATCTCATCCCTTAATATTCCCACCATGATGGTGAACTGCTGGGTTCCCAGGTTGTTTTATTTTCCTATGAATAAGGGGAAAAAAGATACTAATCCTGAGGTGATTTACAGGTTTGTTCTTTAGCAGCAACTAATAAAACACAGGTTGTAAAGCATTTGGAAGGCATAAAATTTAGGGCTAATGCATAATTGTTTGTGCTGAAGATACCATGCTACAAAAAGCGACTTGAATGTCTCAGGTGTTCATAACTGAAAAGGCTAATGACATCACAGCAGCTATAATTTATAAAAAATAATTATCTCAGGTCTGCAAGCCAGAGAAGAATGCAGTAAACATTATAGGACTTTATTCATTATTAAAATATACAAAAAGTAAATAGCCTGGGCCTCAAGGTGAGAAATGCTATGGCACTATAAAATGAATTGTGAATTAGTTATTTAGTTTATGCTGACTATCAGGAGAAGTAAACTATGACCTATCTTGAAAGATTTTTCATTTTAATTTTTTACCAAGATCTGTGACAGCCAAATACCCCCATCAAAAAGAAACAAGATGATTGTTAATTCCAATCTGTTTTATTGCCTCTATCCTTCTGTTTTCACCTTCTTATTTTTGCTTCACTGACACAACCCCCTTAATGCCTTGTACTGACCCAGTTCCTGGGCCAATCCTGATTAATAGCTCTGCTTCTATCAGGGGGCTTACAAATCAAGGCTCTCACTTTACAGTCTGTGTTAGTACATTACATAATATCTCTCACAGTTCTTCCCTTGATAGAGTTCACTGATGAAAATTTATCTCCATTGAGCATTTACTCCATGTTAAACACAATATATGTCCTATAATCTTTTAAACTTTAAATATAAAAATATTGAGTTAATCATATGCCTTAGTTCATAGTACCTAATCATCATTGGTCATTGCAAGACTCTTTGTAAGATTATTTCATTAATTCTTTTGTTCATCCACAATCCCATTTCTCAAAGTCTTCCCCAAATCTTAGGGGAGGAATGCTTGCTACTGCACAATACTAGTAGGAAGGAGCACAAGAAATGCTGGAGTCTCTCTGGGGCATCTCTTTGTACTCATATGTATTATGATAACTGTTAACGAAAAACTACAACTCAAACAGACAGGACCCAATGGTATTGACTTTGCAGGAATGAAGTCCTCATACCAGTCAATAAACCATAGTCACCTGAGGCACTTTCTGAGGCCAAAGAAAATATAAAATGGATTGTAGAAAACAGAATTTATCAATACCAGCTATGATTACTTGATAATATGCTAAAAGGAGGACTAGCAGTTTTAGGTTTCTTTCTTATTCGTGTCTGTGTGTAAGTTTATATATATGTGTCTATATCAGCATATGTGTGTGTGTGTACATTTGTAAAAATATTCATATATGTGCATATTACAATTGTTATTCTTTTTATTCACTCTAACTCCTCTATTATTAAACAGAAGATGTGCTAAAAGTAGTTAACCTTATATTTTAGCAACTAAGTTAGAGGATATCAAAACTAACAAATATTAAGGAGAAAGTGTGACTTAGATGAATGAACATCACCTCAAGATATATAAAGTAAGACTTGCTGTATCCTGTTTAGGGGAGTGGGCTAATATCTAGGGGGAGAGATTTTAGGTGACATGGTTATATCTTGTTAGATGGGAACTTAATATTGCTATTGTGTTTATTTGGAAGTTAAATATGGTTAAAACGATGTGTATGGATACCAAGCAGACAAGGTGTAGCCTGTGGTAGACTGTTCTCGATTGCCTTAACCACACTGAAAACTGTTTTTTCAAGAATTTCTTTCCCTGTATTGTTCTTAATTAGCAGTTGCCAAAACAAAAAACTCACATGGGATTTAGAATGCATAACAGAAGCAGTAGACATGTGATATGATTTGGATTTGTGTTCCCACCCAAATCACATGTCGAATTGGAGAAGGGGCCTGGTGGGAGGTGATTGGATCATGGGGGTGGATTTCCCCCTTGCTGTTCTCATGTTTGTGAGGGACTTCTCATGAGATCTCATGGTTTAAAAGTGTGTGTCACTTCATCCTCATTCTCTCTCTCTCCTGCCACCACGTGAAGAAGATGTTTGCTTACCCTCCACCTTCTGCCATGATTGTGTTTTGAGGCCTCCCAGCCATGCATCCTGCTAAGCCTGCAGAACCAGAGTCAATTAAACCTCTTTTCTTTATAAATTACCCAGTCTCAGGTAGTTCTTTATAGAAGAGTGAAAACAGACTAATACACCATACCTGTTATACCATACTTGTGTTCAGATGTGGTGACTAACAGATTTCAGGATATGTGATGAATTTCTATTATCACTGTGTTCTCTATGCTCAACTCTTTCCTAAATGCTGGTTCTGCTGACCAACACTGACTGTAGGCTTACCACCACCATATATCTGGCTGTTAGTCCACAGAGACAGTAGTTACACAGATGCAAAAGATTTACACATAATTCTCCACGAGTTCTCCACTTGTTGTCTGCTTTAGCAGCTGTGTAGGTTTGGCTTCTTATATTGAGAGGCTGGTGACATTCTGCTAGAACTTCTTCCCATGAACTCCGGATTCTGATATCCAATAGACTGCTAGCTTATGTTTATGCTTATAGACATGGAACACTTTTGTTGGATGTATATGATACAATCTCAAAATGAACAACACTCAATGGCTGATCATGCCACACAAAACTTCCTCCTCTAGCTACCACATCTTCAGTATTTCACTAGATGTTAACTTTATCTTTCTATTATATTGGTGTTACGTGTTACTCCTTTGTCTCTTAGTCTGTAATTTATCACCAAATCCTATTGGCCATTCTTTAAAAATATTTACAGAATTAGACAATATCCTCTGAACTCCCTGACTTAGATCAGTACCATCTTTTACCTGGATTATTGCAAATAATCTCCTAACTGATCCTTCTACTGATACTCTTAGTATCCCTATTGTCTACTTTCAACTGAACATTAATGGTAGTTATTTTCAAATACATGTCAGGGTTATGAAGAATGTTGAGCTGTAAACCCTGTCAGAGATAGTCAAAGGGGCTTCAAAATATTTCTCATAAGGCTCTTTTACTTAAAACCTTGTAACAACGCCCTGTTTCAGAATAAAAAATAGCATCCTATGATTTCCTATAATACCTCACATTGGTGGTTCCAAATGGAAAAGATTCCACACCCTAGGCAGCATTTAAAATTTTGTTTAGAAATATTTATGTATTTCACAAGGATTCAATGGTCACTGTGTGAAAGGAAACAGTGATAGTTTACAACTTGCAACACATGGGACAGTCTTATGCAACAAAATATTTGTCCTTACTTATATAGCTTGAATCTCTTACTGGACAGTACTCTGGGTTAAAACATATTTATAATTATCTGAAACTGGAAACCATTTTGCATGTAGCCACAAAGACTTCTGTGTTACTATATACACTGATGTTATAAGAATTAAACTACCATATTAATCAGTGGCAAATTATACTTTGTCTTGTTCAAGTTTTACAAATAAATATTTATTTTGAAAATCACATCATTGATGGCAACAGTGCTTATAATATTTAAATCACGAAAATTATAAAATAAAAATTATAATGGACACATAAGTCTTCAATTCTGCCATTATTCTTGAATTGTTGTTGCTCTCTATGGAAGCATGATTTTTTTTTTTTTAGTTTTTTAATTAAAAAATATTTTTGTGGGTACACAGTAGATATATATATTTATGGGGTACATGGGATATTGTGATGCAGGCATGCAATGTGAAATGAGTGCATCAATGAAGAATGGGATATCCATCCACTCAAGTATTTATGCTTTGAGTTACACACAATCCAATTACATTCTTTAAGTTTTTTTTTAACAATAGACAATTGAGTTATTATTAACTATATTCATCCTATTGTGCTATCAAATTGTAAGTCTTATTCATTCTTTCTATTTTTGCTTGTACCCATTAACTATCCTCACCTTCATCCTCACTATCCTTCCCAGCCTCGGGTAACCATCCATCTACTCTCTATGTTCATGAGTTCAATTGATATGCTTTTCAGATCCCACAAATAAGTGAGAACATGCAGTTTACTTTACTCTACCAGGCCTATTTCACTTAACATAAGGCTCTCCAGTTTCAATCATGTTGTTGCAAATGACTGGATCCTATTCTTTTTAATGGCAGAATCGTCCTACATTACATGCATAAGTACCACATTTTCTTTATCCATTCATCTGCTGATGGACACCTAGGTGGCTTCCAAGTATTAGCTATTATAAACAGTACTGCAACAAACATAAGAGTGCAGATATCTTTTTAGTATATGACTGACTTTCTTTTGAAGGTGGAAGCAAAATCCAGGATGCTCTAGTTCCTTATATAAAATGGTATAGTATTTTCATATAATCTATGCATATTCTTCTGTATACTTGAAATCATCTCTGGATTACTTGTAATATCTAATACAATGTAAATGCTATGTAAATAGTTATATTGTATTTTTATTTGTATTATTTACTGTTGTTTTATTGTTAATTTTAATAAGATTTTGTTTTTTTTGATTTGTTTTTAATATCTTCAATTACAGGTTAGTTGAATCTGGGAATTTGGAGCCATGAAAACTAGAGGAAACTGTATTGAGTAAACAAAATGTTTCCACTTTATCAACTAAATGCTAGCACAAATGTAGAAGAAAGCTTATTTTTATTATCTGATATATATTCAGATTTTTTTTATATGACTTGGAAGGTCGAGGAGACATTCCAAGTCATATAAAAAATGGCCTATGAGGTATAAAAAAGAAATTAGGTCTTTTGATCTAGGAGATCACAAACAAAGGTAATTTTTCTTTGTCTCTTTTTAAAACACTTCCTCGCCACTTTGCTTTCCACTATTATATTACTTGTTTCAGTAGTCAGAAGTGATAGAATAATTGTCACGTTATTGAAATTTTGATACTTGTAAAATATTAATGAAAACTTCCTGTAGTTTGAAATAATCTAATCAGGGTCCATTGCTTGACAGTCAGTATACAAGATATGGAATGCACTATTAAGATCCTGCTCTTATACGATTTACCTGTTTTCTGTATCATAATGCAGATCTCTCCCTTCTCAAAGCAGAGTATTGGTCAGTTGCCATTTTGGCCATGATTGTGGTATATGAGATAAAATGCTATAAATGATATTTGATAAGAAGACTCAGAAATCACTCATAATCTAACCTGAAAATAGATTATTATAATAGAAACATATTTTCTAAATGTTCTTCAAATTCCAGAGGTAATAAGGAATAGTGAATAATTTGATAATACTAAACATTTTTATATGGCAAAATTATTTATCGTCAGAATAGAACAGCTGGGAAAATCTTCCACTTACAATGAAAACATTC
>PVKP010037320.1:0-21701 GCA_004027715.1 Plecturocebus donacophilus | reverse complement strand
CACAATTATTGGCATAAAAGAGGTTTTTAATACCCATTTTTAGACTGTATTCTAGCCTGGGCAATAAAACAAGAATCCCATTCTCTCTCCCTCTTTCTCTTCCTCTTTCTTTCTCTCTTTCATTCTTTTTTTTTCTTTCTTTTGCTGTTTCTTTCTTTCTTTTCTCTTTTTCTAAAATCTCTTCCTCTTTCTTTCTCTTTCATTCTTTTTTCTTTCTTTTGCTGTTTCTTTCTTTCTCCTTTTCTCTCTTTTTCTAAAATCTCTTCTTCTTTCTTTTTCTTTTTTTTCTTTCTTTTGCTGTTTCTTTCTCCTTTTCTCTTTTTCTAAAAAAAAATAAAATAAAATAAAATTAAGAAAATCTTTTTATTGTATCATATCCTTACTTATTCTCAATTTTCAAAATTGAATTTAAAAGAAATGTACTTTCTGCTGAAATTTTATAAAGCAATTAAGAATTTAAATATATATAATTATATATATACAATACAAATATATATGTAATTTTAAAGATGGATTTACTTCCATTTCTAATTTAAAAAACTAAACACATTTGGTATCTGAGAACATATCATTTGAACATAACATGTTTTAAATCTTAGTATTTTAAAATTTCATTGGAAAATTTTCTTAAGTTTCTCAGTTGCAATTTAAAGATATACGTGCAGAATCCCAATATGTAGAATTGTGAATTTGGAACTAAAGTGCTGGAAAGATAAATATTTTAATATCTTGATTTACTGAAGTGTACACTTTGTCATGCATAATGTTGTCAGAGAGTTTACCTGCTCTCTTTATAAAAATAATTTGTCTACATATATTTTATAATTTATAACATATCATGGGGTATTATAATAATATTTTTAAATGTTAACAGATTTATACATTTCCCTTTTGTTGTGGAAGTATAACTGATGGTGGGTATAAACATTTAAGTTATAAAGTGTGTAGCAATGAGAAATGCTAAATTACTATAAAAATGACTTTGACAAAAAGCTCAGCTATATGATAATCAAGAAATAATGGATGGAAAGATATTTCTTGAGAGTTTATAATTTGTAAGGCATGCTAGTCTCTGGGAATATAAAATATGAGATATGCCTTTAAAGAGCACTATAGTTTTGTTGACGTGATCAACAACAAAAAGCTATCGGTACGGACAGTAGAATCATAATGCAAGAGGAAAACATCTATTAAGTGACTAATTTCAAAGCAAAGAAAGAACAGTGTCATGAGAAGCAAGAATTATTTCCTTAATATAGAGATCAATCACAGATCTATAAAGAGGATGAGGAATAAATGGCATGGCGGTGCAAATTCAAATCACTTAAAAAAATCTCCTATCAAATCTAACAGACACGTTGTATATGCATTACTTCTAATCCATTCATATATATATTTTTTATTTTGTTCACAGAATGCTCAGGCCCATTGGGAATTGAAGGTGGAATTATATCAAACCAGCAAATCACCGCTTCCTCTACTCACCGAGCTCTTTTTGGACTCCAAAAATGGTATCCCTACTATGCACGTCTTAATAAGAAGGGGCTTATAAATGCGTGGACAGCTGCAGAAAATGATAGATGGCCATGGATTCAGGTAACAGATGGGGTGGGACAAGGTTAATGTTACAAGTTATTTTTAAAGGTTTCCAATCTTTTTTTTTATTTTTTTTTTGAGATGGAGTCTTGCTCTGTCACCCAGACTGGAGTGCAGTGCCGTGATCTCGGCTCACTGCAACCTTCACGTCCCAGGTTCAGTGGATTCTTCTGCCTCAGCCTCCTGCGTAGGTGGAATTACAGGAGCACACCACCACACCCAGCTAATTTTTGTAGTTTTAGTAGAGATGGGGTTTCACCATGTTGGTCAGGCTGGTCTTGGACTCCTGACCTGGTGTTCTGCCCACCTCAGCCTCCCAAAGTTCTGGGATTACAGTCATAAGCCACTGGGCCTGGCCCAGATTATGGTCATTGTAAAAAGTGACAAGTTAAGAACTCAGTGTGACTCTTCCTTATGGTCAGAGGAAAGGGTAATTTAGTGAAGAATTCAAATTAACTCCCAACTCTGACAAGTACAAAACATGCACATTCTGTTAAGAAGTTGGTTAAAGGTATCAAAAACATTAAAAATATTCTCATATAAATACCACTACTTTAAGGTGCATATCAAAGAAGGAGACTTTCTGTATGTCGTGTGTTCATTTGTACTGTGCTAACATTTAACAGCAACTGATGATATTTCAAGAACATAAAAACTACATTTATTTTTTCTATCTCTAAGAAGTGGATACAAAAGGTCAAGTATAAAATATACCATAAATTATGATAATACCTCAAATTCACCTTCTTTCAATAGCTGAGGATGTTTCAATTCATAGTATTATTGATTCTCATCATCCAGCTATTTTTTAAAACAGGAGAAAACAACAATATATTGAGATATTAAGTGATTTCCTAGAGGGGGTAACAAGGTCTGGAACTTATATTTCTATACATTTCAATGCTTTTTGAGCATTCAGATGAACTACGTACTAGGAATACAGAAAGAGGGTCAAAACTGCTGTCTGTGAAACACTGCACCTCTTTTGGGGAAAGCACATTGATAACCATGTAACAAGTCATTGATGTGTACTAAAGGGAGGAACAATTCTGTATACTATGGTCAGAGGAAGAATTCATGAATTATCTCAAGAAACTCACCTGGGGCAGATAGCTTTTGAGGTAGGCCTGAGAAGATGGCTCTCAGTAGAGACTAAACATCCAGGGAACAGCCTAATCAAAGTTGCTACATGACAATCTGGGAAATATTACGTAGAAAATCATGACTTGAATAAAGGTTGCTGGAGGGATGTGTTGAAATTTAGTGTATAAGTTTGCTGGGCTTCAGGAGTTATACTAAAAGGTATTAGCCTTATCCCACTAGAGTAGGAAGATAGTGAGAATTTTGACTAATTTAGGTGATTGATCTGTTCTGTTTACTACATATTTTAAGTCAAAGAAACATAGAAATCCCTGATGTGACATAATTAGGTATATTACACAAGGACTAGTTTGCAGGCATTTGGTATAAAGAAAAATTGATTTATGGCTAAGGAGCAAGACTCATACTTGAAAAACTAGGCCAAAATTCTCTCAGAAACTTCATTTGTTCAGGTTTCTTAGACATTCTTATATATCTCATATACATTTCTTTTATATATAGATCTCTATAAGGTTATCTGAAGTTCTTATTTTGTTTTACGAATTTATATTTACATGACTTTGTTAAAATTGCTTCTTAAGTTACACTTGACTTTTTCAATCTATAGCCACGTGTACAAAAAGAACTCCAGATAGTGGAAATGGCACATCTATACAGTTTTGATCACAGACTCATGAAGGATCGATTAAGGTTCAAAATATCCACAGAATAATAGAAAATGATTGTATTATATTTACTAATGAATCATCATTCCAAAGACATTTTTAATCACTCTAGTTGAAATGCATTTGTAGGCTTGTGCTCATGATAAAACTTTAGACATTAATATTCATAGTTGAAATTCAGAACAGTTGAGAGAGGATATCGCCAGTTTACATCAGGGTTTCTGTTTGGCAAATTATGTTTGTGAGCTTCAATGATTGCCATCTTTCTATAAACCATAAACAGCATGCTTTTGCTATGTTTACTTCGAGAAATACCTTATTAATGTTTCATATCCAGATTCTTCACTTTACTTTGTCCAAGTATTGCCTACTTAACACTATGCATCATTTTTCTTTTCAAAGTATTGCATGAACTTTAAATTCCCTTTATCCCAGTGTCTATAGGCAGAAATAACCTTAATGGAACAGGACAGTAGTCAACATTGCGAGAATTTTAGATTAAATATGACTGTTTATTCTCTTAAGAACAATAGTTACAACTTACTTTGTTCTTAAGGTCAGTAACATGATGATAATTTGCTTTTGGTCTGAAGATGGTAATGAATTCAGAGAAAAACAGTTTAAGTAAATAAGAAAAGCTTTATATTAGGGTAAAAACCTCAAATATAATGGGTGAAAAACTAAAAATTACTGTTCAATAAATAATTAATAATTATATTCAATGTGTTTATTTTGTAACTGTATTCTTTAATAATATATTTTTAAAGTTATTTTTTACAAAACTTTACCAATTTCCTTTTCTTAAAAACTTATATATTAGGTTCAGGGGTACATGTGCAGGTTTGTTATATAGATATATTTTATGTCATGGGGTTTGGTTGTATACGTTATTTTGTCATGCTGGTATTAAGCCTAGTATCCATTAGTTATATTTCCCGATCCTTTTCCTCCTCTCGTCCCCCACTCTCAGGTGAGCCCCACTATCTGTTATTACCTTCTATGTGTCCATGTGTTCTCATCATTCAGTACCCACTTATAAGGGAAAACATGTGGTATTTGCTTTTCTGTTACTGCATTAGTTTGCTAAGGATAAGGGCCTCAAGCTTCATTCATGTTCCTGTAAAAGACATGATCTCTTTTGTAGCTGAGTAGTATTCCATGGTGTCTGTGTACCACATTTTCTTTAACCAGTCCACCATTGATTGCATTTAGGTTGATTCCATGTCTTTGTTTTGTGAATGGTGCTGCAGTGAACATATGTGTGCATGTGCCTTTATCACAGAATGATTTATATTCCTTTGGGTATATACCCAGTAATGCAGTTGCTGGGTCGAATATTAGTTCTGTTTTTCGTTCTTTGAGGAATCTTCATACTGCACTCCACAATGGCTGAACTCGTTTACACTACCAACAACAGTGTATAACCATCCCTTTTCTCCTCAACCTCACCAGCAACTTTTTAGTAATAACCGGTCTGACTGTTGTGAGATGGTATCTCATTGTGGTTTTGATTTACATTTCTCTAATGATACGTGATTTTGAGGGGTTTGATTTACTATGATTGCTGGCTGTACTTTTGTTTTCTTTTGAAAAGTGTCTATGTCCTTTGCCCACATTTTAACGAAGTTCTTTGTTTTTTTCTTGTAAATTTAAGTTTCTGGTAGATGCTGGATATAAGACCTTTGTGAGATGCATAGTTTGCAAAAATTTTCTTCCATTTTGTAGGTTGTGTGTTCACTCTGTTGATAGTTTGTTTTACTGTGCAGAAGCTCTTTAGTTTAATTAGATCCCATTTGTCAATTTTTGCTTTTGTTGCAATTATTTTTGGTGTCTTTGTCATGAGATCTTTGCCAGTTCCTCTGTCCAGAATGGTAGTGCCTAGGTTGTCTTTCAGAATTTTTGTATCTTTGGGTTTTACATTCAAGTCTTTAATCCATCTTGAGTTGATTTGTGTATGTGGCGTAAGGAAAGGATCTGGTTCCCGTCTTTTGCATGTGGCTAACCACCATCCCGGCACCAGTGATTGATTAGGGAGTTCCTTCCCTATTGCTTGTTTTTGTCAGGTTTGTGGAGGATCAGATGGTTGTCACTGTGCAACCTTATTTCTGCTCTCTCAATTCTGTTCCATTGGACTGTATGTCTGTTTTTGTATCAGAATCAAAACAGTACTTTGGTTACTGTATCCCTATGGTATAGTTTGAAGTCAGGTAATGTGATACCTCTATGTTTGTGGGATTTTTGTTGTTTGTGCTGGTGGTGTTTTTGTTTAGGATTGTCTTGGCTATTTTAAGATAGTTTCTTTTTAATTCTGTGAATAATGTCATTTGTAGTTTGTTAGTGTTATTCAATCTATAAACTTCTTTGAGCAGATTTTTGCATTGACATTCATTCAAGATATTGGCCTGAAGTTTTCCTATTTTTTTGTGTCTACCTGGTGTTGGTATCAGGATAATGTCAGCCTCGTAGAATGAGTTAGGAAGGAATCCCTCTTCCTCGATTGTTTGAATAACGTCAATAGGAATGATACCAGCTCTTCTTTGTATATCTGTTAGAATTCAGCAGTGAATCCACCTGGGTCTGGGCTCTCTTTGGTGGTAGGCTATTTATTACTGATTCAATTTCAGAGATTATTATTTGTCTATTCAGGTATTGAATTTCATCCTGACTCAGTTTTGGGAGGGTATATATTTCCAGGAATTTATGCATTTATTCTAGACTTTCTAGTTTGTGTGTATAGAGGTTTTCATAGCAGTCGCTGATGGTTATTTGTAGTATCCCTTTTGTCATTTCTAATTGTGTTTATTTGGATCTTCTCCATTTTCTTCTTTATCAGTTTAGCTAACTGTCTATTTTCTTAATATTTTCAATAACCAGCTCTTGGATTTGTTTATCTTTTTTTAGTGATTTTTAAATTTAATTCTCAGAACAATTTCATACAGTAGGTATAATTATCATCAATTTGTAAATTTAGACAGCTTGAATCAAACAGGTCAATTATCTTATCCAAGTTACCAGAACTGTAAATATTACACAAAAGATATAATTAGTTTAGAAGCCCTTACAATTTCTTTATGACCAGTATTTTTAAGCTCTCAAATACAAAAATATGGTATGTTTATTGCAACACAGGTTGGACTAGTAAATTTTTCATTAAATTACAATTAAAGAATATGTTGTGGTGTCTGATCAACAGTTTACTGAACTCAGATTCAATATTAATAATTCTTAAAGGATTATACAAATTAAAAATAAAACTATTGGTGTTGTAGGTTTGTTTTCAATTCAAGCTAAAAGTGAGATGACTTGGTTGACACTAATTTTTTTACATGAAAGAAAAAGAGCCTTAAGTTTTCAAGTTCTATAATCTTCTAATAATAATAAAAATATTTTTCATAATTTAAATGGAATAGCAAAACAGGACAATTTCCAAACTATCAGAGTAAATTGAGCTATTTCAGCCTGAAGTAAAAATTGGTGTTTTTATTGAGAAACAAACACAATTTCTCAAAGAAATATAGGTATCACTGAGAAATATTTAAGATTTTTAAATTGATTTATTGTACTTTAAATTCTGGGATACACATGCAGAGGGTGCAGGTTTGTTACGTAGGTATACACATGGAATGGTGGTTTGGTGCGCCCATCAACCTGTCATCTACAATAGGTATTTCTCCTAATGCTATCCCTCCCCTGGCCCCCTAAGCCCCTACAGGCCCTGGTGTGTGATGTTCCCATCCCTGTGTCCATGTTTTCTCATTATTCAACTCCCACCTATGAGTGAGAACATGCAATGCTTGATTTTCTGTTTCTGTCTTAGCTTGCTGAGAATTATGGATTCCAGCTTCATCCAATTCCCTGCAAAGCACATGAACTCATCCTTTTTTATGGCTGCATAGTATTCCATGGTGTATATGTGCCACATTTTCTTTAGCTAGTCTATCATGATGGGCATTTGGGTTGGTTCCAAGTCTTTGCTGTGGTGAATAGTGCTGCAATAAATATACGTGTGCATGTGTCTTTATAGTAGAATGATTTACAATCATTTGGGAATACACCCAGTAATGGAATTGCTTGGTCAAATGCTATCTCTAGTTCTAGATCCTTGAGGAGTTGACACATTGTCTTCCACAATGGTTGAACTAACTTACACTCCCATCAACAGTGTAAAAGCATTCCTATTTCTCCCCATCCTCTCCAACATTTGTTGTTTCCTGACTTTTTCTTTAAGGACCAGTGACGATGAGCTTTTTCTCATATGTTTGTTGGCTGCAAAAATGTCGAGAAGTGTCTGTTCATATCCTTTGCCCCCTTTTTGATGGGGTTGTTTGTTTTTTTCTTGTAAATTTAAGTTCCTTATAAATTCTGGATATCAGCACTTTGTCAGATGAATGGATTGCAAAAACTTTCTTCCATTCTGTAGGTTGCCTGTTCACTTTGATGATAATTTCCTTTGCTGTGCAGAAGCTCTTTAGTTTAATTAGATCCTATTTGTCAATTTTGGTTTTGTTGCCATTGCTTTTGGTGTTTTAGTCATGAAGTCTTTGCCCATGCCTATGTCCTGAATGGTATTGTCTAGGTTTTCTTCTAGGGTTTTTATGGTTTTAGATCTTACATTTAAGTCTTTACTCCATCTGAGTTAATTTTTATATAAGGTGTAGTGAAGGGATCAGTCTCAGTTTTCTGCACATGGCTAGCTAGTTTTCCCAACACCATTTACTGTAGAGAATTCTTTCCCCATTGTTTGTTCTTGTCAGGTTTGTCAAAGATCAGATGGTTGTAGATGTGTGGTGTTGCCTCTGAGGGCTCTGTTCTGTTCCATTGGTCTATATATCTGTTTTGGTACCAGTACCATGCTGTTTTGGTTACTGTAGCTTGTAGTATAGTTTGAAGTCAGGTAGCATGATGCCTCTAGTTTTGTTCTTTTTGCTTAGGATTGTCTTGGCTATATGGACTTTTTTGTTGCTGTTGTTGTTGTTCCATATAAAATTTAAAGTAGTTTTTCCTAATCTGTGAAGAAAGTCAATGGTAGCTTGATGGGGATAGCATTGAATCTATAAATTACTTTGGACAGTGTGGCCATTTTCATGATATTGATTCTTTCTATCCATTTTCCATGTTTGTGTCCTCTCTTATTTCCTAGAGCAGTGGTTTGTCGTTCTCCTTGAAGAGGTCCTTCATATCCCTTGTAAGTTGTATTTGTAAGTATTTCCTGTATACCAGTATTAGACAAACAGCAAAATAATGAGTGAATCCCATTCACAATAGTTGATCTTTTGAATGGCTTCTCATGTCTCAGTCTTCAGTTCAGCTCTGAGTTTAGTCACTTCTTGTCTTCTGCTAGCTTTTGGATTGGTTTGCTCTTGGTTCTCTTGTTTTTTTTTGTTTGTGATGTTAGGTTATTAAATTGAGAGTTTTTGGCTGGTTGTGGTGACTGATATTTGTAATCCCAGCACTTTGGGAGGCTGAGGCCAATGGATCATGAGGTCAGGAGCTCAAGACCAGCCTGGCCAACACAGTTAAACCCCATCTCTACTAAAAATACAAAAATTAGCTAGGCTTGGTTGCAGGCACCTCTTATCCCAACTACTCAGGAGGCTGAGGCAGGAGAATCGCGCCATTGTACTCCAGCTTGGACAACATAGCTAGACTCCATCTCAAAAAAAATGTAGTAATTTTCTTAATCTCAACATTGTTATTCAGGAATTACTTAGTGATAATGTTCAAAATATTTATTTTGTTAATACATTCTTTAATCATATATTTTCTAAGTTTTTTTTAGAAGAAAAAACTATTAATTTTATAAGATAAAATCTTGCATAAGACATTGTATGAAGTCTAATGATATACCACATTTTCTGTATTTGAGCATTCATTGTTAATTTCCCTTGTCACTTAATACAAATGAAACCTTTGACTACTTTGCTTAAACTGACTTATAATGAGCACAGTAACCCTCTAATCTTTCAGGTGTGCAGCAAACATGCACTAATTAGTATTCAATTTCACTTTCTTCCTTGTCTTGATGAAATGAAAATTGAAACTGCCATTTTACATTTATATGCTCAGCGTGTAATTATTGATAGTACCACAATGCCCATAATTGGTTCTGGATTTAAAGAGTTGGTAAATGCAGTTAAACCAGTTTTTTATTTGAGCTTTTGAGTTTTTTGAAGCTTTATTTCTTCATCTAGATTTTTTCCAACTAATAATTAGCCACCATATTAAACATTAGCTCATCAGCATCCTAGAATATCAATTTTACTTTCTGATTGACATATTAGAAATAGCAACTTTGCACAATTATAGAAATATGTCTTGGATTATAAAAAGTGTATTTAAAATTCTGGGTGCTTTGCTAACTAACTGAGGTTAGCCAGGATAACAATTTCTTATTTATTTTCAAGATATGCATTTTCTCGTTCTCTGTGTTTTTCTTTTCTTTTATAGCTATTTGTAGTAAAATATTTATTTTATATTTTTTAATTGGTGAGTTTATTTTTATTTATACATATATGTGTGTGTTTTTCTAGAATATGTATACAGTGAATTTCCATCTATTAATTTATCCATGTATTCCACAAACATTTACTGCATGAATGTGTACTCTGCAATCTGTCTTCTACTAGGCAGTAGAGAAAAGATAACACTTACTTGCAGGATGCTCTGGATCTAGAAAATAGAAAAGTAAGCAAGAAATATATAACAACAAAATATATGTGGCCTGGCTTCACATGGTCTGCTGGCTATTCCATTTGAATTATGTTATATACAAATAGCCTATTTTTATTAGAACTTTTCTTAAACTAAAAACTACATTAGCATAATATTTATATATACAAGAAAAGAAATTTCCATTATACTATGTATTACTATTGTGTGCTGATATATTTGATGTGTATAATATGTATAATACTGGGGCAATGCAATAATTTTTCTTTTGAAAGTTAATTTACCAGTTCTAGTATTTTACCACAGAGAAAATTAGGTTTTGAACTCTCTTACCTTTTTGGAAATGTGGCTATGATCTTAATATGTTCCTTTTCTATGTGTCACAGAATTTGTGAGAGGAAAGATAGTTATTTCTCAAACTTCAATGTACATAGAAACCATGTGTCACTTGGTGTATTAGTCTGTTTTTACATTGCTGAAAAAGACATACCTGAGGCTGGGAAATTTACAAAAGAAAGTTGTTTAATGGACTTACAGTTCCACCTGGCTGGGATGGCCTCACAATCACATTGGAAGGCAAGGAGGAGCAAGTCACATTTTACATGGATGGCAACAGGCAAAAAGAGAGAGAGCTTGTGCAGGGAAACTCCCATTTTGGAAACCATCAGAACTTGTGACTTATTCATTATCATGTGAATAGCATGTAAAAAACCCACCCCCATGATTCAGTCATCTCCCACCAAGTCCCTCCCACACATGTGGAAATTATGTGAGCTACAAGATGAGATTTGAGTGGGGACACAGAACCAGGCCATGTCATTCATGGACACTCCCAAATTTCATGTCTTCACATTTCAAAACCAATCATATCTTCCCAACAGTTCCCCAAAGTCTTATCTCATTTCAGCATTAACTCAAAAGTCCACAGTCCAAAGTCTCATGTGACAAAAGTCAAGTCTCTTCAGCCTATGAGCCTATAAAATCAAAAGCAACTTACTTACTTCCTAGATACAATGGTGGTACAGGCATTGGTTAAATATAGCCATTCCAAATGGGAGAAATTGACCAGAACAGAGGGGCTACTGGCCCCATGCAAGTCCAAAATCCAGTGGGGTACTCAAATCTTAAAGCTCCAAAATGATCTCCTTTGACTCCATGTCTCACATCCAGATCATGCTGATGCAAGATGTGGGTTCCCATGGTCTTGGGCATCTCCACCCCTGTGGCTTTGCAGGGTACAGCCTCCCTCACAGATGCTTTCATGAGCTGGCACTGAGTGTCTGCAGCTTTTGCAGCCACATGGTGCAAGTTGTCATTGGATCTACCATTCTGGGGTCTCTAGTATGGTGGCCTTCTTCTCACAGTTCCACTAGTCACTGGGATTCCGTGTAGGGGCTCTGACCCCACATTTCCCTTCTGTACTGCCCTAGCAGAGATTCTCCATGAGAGCCCCATCCCTGAAGCAAACTTATGCCTGGGCATTAAGGCATTTCCATACATCTTCTGCAATCTGGGCAGATGTTCCCTAACCCCATATCCTGACTTCTTAAAAAAAAATCCATGTGTGAAATTTGTACTACAGAAATTTGTAACAACTTGTTACAAATTGCAGTCTCAACACCACATGGAAGCTGCCAAGGCTTGGGGCTTGCACCCTCTGAAGCCATAGCATGAGCTCTACATCGGCTCCTTTCAGCCATGGCTGGAGCTGCTAGGACACAGAGCACCAAGTCCCTAGGCTGCACACAGCACAGGTACCCTGGGCCCAGCCC
The DNA here is from genome assembly GCA_004027715.1 of Plecturocebus donacophilus. Taxonomy (NCBI): domain Eukaryota; kingdom Metazoa; phylum Chordata; class Mammalia; order Primates; family Pitheciidae; genus Plecturocebus; species Plecturocebus donacophilus. Next base: position 9,898 of record PVKP010037320.1, on the reverse strand, counting down.
ACAAAATCACTATCTCCTCCTAGGCCTCTAAGCCTGTGATGGGAAAGGTTGCCATGAAGACCTCTGACATGCCTTGGAGACATTTTCCCCATTGTCTTGAGGATTAACATTCAACACCTCATTACTTATGTAAATTTCTGCAGCTGGCTTAAATTTCTCCTCAGAAAATGGAATTTTCTTTTCTATTGCATTGGTCAGGCTGCAAATTTTCCAAACATTTATGCTCTGTTTCCCTTATAAAGTTGAATGCCTTTAACAGCAACCAATATACCTCTTGAATGCTTTGTTGCTTAGAAATATCTTCCTCCAGATACCCTAAATCATCACTCTCAAGTTCAAAGTTCCACAAATTTCTAGGGCAGGAGCAAAATGCTGCCAGTCTCTTTGCCAAAACATAACAAGAGTCACCTTTGCTCTAGTTCCCAGCAAGTTCCTCATCTCCATCTGAGACAACCTCAGCCTGGATTTCATGTCCATATTCTTATCAGCATTTTGGTCAAAGCCATTCAACAAGTCTCTAGGGAGTTCCAAACTTACCCACATTTTTCTGCCTTTTTATGAGCCCTCCAAACTCTTCTAACCTCTGCCTGTTAACCCATTTCCAAAGTTGCTTCCTTATTTTCGGGTATCTTTTCAGTAGCGCCCCACTCTACTGGTACCAATTTACCCTTGGTAAAATAGAAACTTCTAAATTGCTCCACAGGCCTAGTGCAGGTCATGCTCAGACTGCACAGTAAAAATATGTCTTGTCTGCTTGTAAATTTTGGGTTTGTACTGCATGAGTTTCAGTAAAAATAGAAATAAAATAAAAAACACTTTTGGTTGATGATGTGGGAACCTTGCTGTTGGAACTGCAAGTGGTAATGACCACCTAGGCAGGAGGGAGAGGAAAGAACAGCAAAGAAAAATGAGGAAAGAAAATGGGAAATAAGTGACCCATGAAAATTCTCGGAACTACAGGGAGGCAGAATGGAGCTAGATATCCTTAGAAGTGCATTCAGCCTTGGCAGCAACTCACAAGTAAGCATTATCCATCAGTCATTAAACAGTCAATGTTTCTAAATGGCTATTTGATTCTTCTTTGTTATAAAACTTAACATATTCAAGTGCAAAACCATCTACCTTCTGCATTTTGAAGAAAATTATAGTTAATGTAGAATATATTGGCCCAAAAGGGAATTAAGTGAGCACAAATTGTTACAAATTTCTGTAGTACAAATTTCACACATGGATTTTTTAACAACTTTGTTAACAGTGGGATTTAGAATGCTACAAATAAAAGACTGATCACCTATTTCATTTCATATGTCTGTATGTAATGTGTATAAAAACTTTTTGATATTTATAGACACCTGGAGCTTTTTCAGATGCAAAAATCATTTTCAAAAGACCAGGATTTAAGTCGTTTTTTTTTTTTTCATTTTCAGCTTTTTTTCTAGTTATAGAAACTGAATTACATACAATCTAATCCACTTTTAATATTCCCTTATTCAAGTGGAAAATATTTTAGCCTTTTCTCTTGAAGAGAAGTACTACATGCCCGTATATACTAAACTATATTCCCATTCTTACTAAACATCTCTTTAAAGCTAATTATATCTGGACATTAATACATTGCTTTTTCTAATTATATTTTTAAACTATGATACCAGGTGGAAAATTGTAATTTCTATATAAGCTGTTTATTAAAAATGAGTTTTTATACATAGTTGTGTGCTTTTAAAACGGATGTTTCTTTTTAATTAAAAAAGCACTATGCATTAACTAAAAATGTCTTAATCCTTCTGTCCTGAAAAAAATAATATATTTTGTCTCACATTATTTGATCATTTACCACATTTATAGTAATAGCAGTGCATATTGTAATGCTTGCCTTTTTTCCCTAAAAGGCTGTGTTTTAGATTATAACTCTAGATTCTTTTGAATACATGATGAGCCATGTAACAGTTCTATATTTTTAAAAAGCTGCATCTGGAATCTCTTCTGCTTCCTCTCCCACTTTGAGTACCCAGTGCCTCACTAAACTGGATTTCTTGCTGTTCCTCGAATTAATCCAGCTTATTCTGCCTCTGTGCTTTGGTACACACACTGCATGGTTCATCTATTGACTAGCTTCCAGTCTTCTTTCAATTCAGCCCCATCATTCCCTTCACTATAAAGTAATTCCTGAAAGTCCTGCCTTTTATCTTCAAAGGTAGAAGTGACTACATGCCTTTTATCCCACTCGGCCAACTATGTGTTAAAATCATAGCAACTAAAATACCTTTGTCGTCACTGTTTGCTTTTCCTTCTCTACCATAAGCAACTTGACAGTAGGAATCACAGTTTGTGTAAGTCTATTCCCATGGCACCTGGAATTAAAACCATATTAAATAGATGTCAATAACTAATAAAAGAATAACTAATAAAAGAATAGAGAATACTGAACAAAAATAAAATAGAAGAAAGATAGTATTTGTTTTCACATGGTAATTATTCTGCACTGTGTGATACTAAGAATGCCCGGGCAACTCAGTTTACTCTCTATGTTCAGCTATTATGTATTCTCATTTTAATTGTGCTATCTAAGCATGATCCATTGGTTACCACATGTGGTACATTTATATTTATATTGGGAATGCCTTAACAATCCAGAGAGCAGAGGAGCCATACTTCCTCTAAACCCTAATGATCCATACTTTACTCCATAATCACTGCAAACCACTTTTTATAGGCAAGGCTAGATGGGCTTCGGCAATATTTGTAGGATATTTGCCAGGAACTCTACCAGTTAAACCTTGTACACCAAATGCCGAAACTTCTGCCTTCTCCTATCCCATCTCTGTTTTTTTTTTTTCTCAAATGTTAAAAGAATGAATGTTCGATTCAGCCTCTTGCACATTTTTATAAATGTGTTATAATCACACCACAGGAGTTTAGAAACTTTAGATGTAATATTGTAATATTGTTAATGTAAACTTATCTTCTACAAGATTAACTTATTTTAGAAAAAAAGCTTTAGAATACTAGTATCTTTATAGCTTATGAACTTTGTAATATTTACCCTTGCCAAATGTCAGATATGTAAACAATTTTTATTACTGTTTCTCATAAAATGCAGAACATAAAGAGTTACAGAGAATTACTTTAACACAGTTATACTTGCTATACATTTTAACCATGAGGAAAACTTTCCTAACTTCACTATTATATTTACAAAGTTTGAGATTTTAAATGCTTTTTAGTTCAGTTGGTTTCCATGTTTCATGAATATTACCAAAATAACTTTTTTTTTTTTTAGTTTATGATATGGTAGAGTGAAATGGTAGAGTGATTAACACAATCAATATGAATTGAATTCATTGAAGATAGCAACTTGCTTTCATCATGAAATATTCAAAATGGACAAACTCTGGTTTTACATACCGCAGTCACATTTATGGCAAGTTGACTCTGGTGCCCTCTTCATATCTCTTCACATGACCAGCTAGGTTGCCCCTGGACTAAGTATCCCAATTTCTGGCACTTAGGACTAAAGGAGTTAGCACTCTTGAGTCCCTTTCATTCGTGAGAGTTTCTTATTGTTAACTCTTTTCCCACATTGGTAAATGTACTCTTCATTAGTAACTTGTGAATCTGAAACCATCTCAACCAAAGGTATTAAAACTGCTTATGCGACCTGCCTAGGGAAAATGCTATTTATGAATTAGAGTTTCTTATTCCTTCTAATATAACAATTAGTTCTAATAGAACTGCATCAGTACTTCCTGCAAGAGCACAGAAAGTTTAGTGGCAACCTATTCTCAAGTCCCCAGTGGTGAGAAATTCAGAGAAGCAGAGGCGAGTGAGCGTCTGAGCTAAAGGTTTGATTTCTCTTCATGTTTATCTTCCAGGAACTAGTGGGATTACTATTTGCGTAGGGCTGAAGGAATCCCTTATGTCCACGGTAGACACTGTAAAAATTTGTTCTGCCCAGTGCCTCACTGAAAACCTCCTTGTGTTCACAATGTGACCGTACAAATCCACCTGGCCGGATTCTGAAAGGTTTATTTTTTTGAAACAGCTATTCATTTAAAACAACTTCTATTTAGGAGAGTCTGTTGTTGTTGCTTAAAACTAACTGAGTGTAGTTAGATGTAATTGTAGAGAACGTTATATATTTGCCATACTTAGGTTAGAAATTTATTTTATTGTCCATAGTATTATGTATTAGCTTTAAGATCTAACAGCTAGCACTTCAGTATGATGTGCTGCATTTTAAACTACTCTCCATGTACTGACTGTAATTCCATCTAACTAGTATTGTTCTTATCCCCATTATTCACATGGGGAAATCTAGGCACAGAAAGCTAAGTAAGTTGTCTAAGTTTACTTAACTTAGTAAGTTGAAAAGCTAGGAGTCAAACCCCGGCAGCTGGTGTGAGGGGCAGCCCTAGAGCATTGTAACCTCTGCACTATCTTCTCTTTGACAAATCTTGGTGGTTCACTTTTATTTTGCGGGGACACCGTGGACACTGCTAATGAGTGTGGGGCAGCCTCAGATTTTCTTAAGGCTATATTAAATAACTATGATATCCTATAAAATTTGAATTTTCTCTAAACAAGCAGTTAGTTTATCTCTAGCCTGGGGCAATGGTTCTCAAACTTTCCATAAAAGTTATCTGAAGAGCTTTTTAAACATGATTCCCATCCTTAAAGTTTTTTAATTGGGGGGAGAGATGGAACTCAGGGGAACACATATGGACAGACACCTCCAGTGAATTCTGATATCCATTATCCTGAGAAAATGTAGAAATCACTACCCTGATGGAGCTCATAGTCTAGAGAGAGAGATGTACTGCACCTAGGATGTGTTATTCCAGACAGAAAGAATAGAATAAACAAAGTTGCAATGGAGGTGAACAAAGCTCAACAGACATCAGAGTCAGGTCTCATTATACTGAAGAGTTGTATATCTGAGGGGTAATAGGAGGATAAAAGATTGAAAAGGTAAGGAGACACCAAAATGTGAAAATACACCACATTTAGACTAAGGTGGCACTTGATTACAGAAGGGTACTTATACTGTCAGAACAAGAGTTTAGGAAGATGACATCTAAGTGGTCCATGTTCTGAATACCTAACACAATGCCTAGTGCTGATGAAGCTTTCAGTAAAATTTAATTGAGTAATTGTTGAATTGTGCTTTAGAGAGAGGGGAGCCTATGAGCAAGGATACCAGCTAGGAGGCTTTTATGGCTAACTGTCCGGAGGCAGCTATAAGGAGGGCCTAAACCAATTTGGCTGCTGTTGTGAAATAAAAATAAAAGATGAAGTAGTAAGAGAGCTTGAGGATGCATCTTAACTACTAAGATATCTATCAAACTATCAAACTCAAGAGAAGGAGTTGGTCTGCTTTTTGATTAACTTGGAGAAAATCCTGATAAAGGCGTACAGTATTAAGTTGGAAAATTATTTGCTGCTCTGGATAGAGCATGGAAGTGGATTAAGTGGACATCACTGCCATGTGACACTTCGGCTGCTAAGCCATCGGCCATTTATGAGGCCCATGGCCCCACCTAGTGGAGTGGGAAGTTGAGTAACATCCACTTCGAGTTGAAAGAGATATTTAGGGAATAATTGGGAACTTCTAAATAAAGTTTCATTTTCTCCTATTTCCATTTTCATCGAAACAGTTTCCAAGACCATAGCTTGCCTGAAAGTGGCATTTTGCAGGACCCTAGAGAAGAGATACACTGAACTTTGAGGTTCTAAATAAGTGTATATATTCTCCTTTAATTCCTCTTTCAGAACATTTCTCTTTTATATCATATGCTGCTTACATTTTCCCCATGCATTTGTTTTTAATGTTTGTACTGCTACTGCTGCTGTTTTCTCCAGAACTGATATATTTAACTAAAGTAGTAGCTATTTCATCCTAACGCCAATGTACTTAGTATAGGTCACTTTATTTTGCTACGATTTTGACTCTTGAAAAAAATAATATAGCTCTCCTTTTCCCCCAACAAATAAGCTCTCAAATTTTCTTACTTCTGTTATATATATTTTATGCTTCAATCACTTTGAAACATTTCTCTGAATTCATAATACATGGACTATATTTTCATTTCTCGGATTAAAAAAACTATGTTCAATGCAGGTCTCCTTGATTTATTACTATCATTAGTGTTGTTAAGAGATAAAGTACTGAATTTTAGAAGTATGTGTGAATATTTTTATCTTACTTTCCTAAGCAGGAACCCAACCTAAGCCAGTATTTTTACATAATGTCAACTTTCCAGAAGCTCTTAAACCAAAATGTAATTATCTCACAGAACAAAACAAAACAAAGAAGAAACAAAAATTCCTAAACATTTAAATATAGTTGCCAATGAATTTTAGCTGCTTCTTTTTAAGAGCACGCATTAGCCTGGATTTGGAAAGATGTACATAAATTTTGAAACATCAATGCATTCTCTGATACTTTTTGGAATGTTTTTCTGAGTCTCCAATCCACAGAGGAAGAATGAATATTTATTGAGCAGCTACTATTTGTAGAGAGCTATTTGGGCAGTATATAACTTCTTTCTGCCCATGTGGAGCTTACTGGAGTAGAGAAAACATTTCAAATTATCTGATATGAAAGTTTTCTACTTCATTCTGTGGTCATTGAGAGAGAAAAAGCTATTTGATTTCATTCAACAATTATGCTCTGGGAAATGAGAATTTACTCTGTGAGTTCCAGCCATATGGGACTTCTTGAAGGGTACTTCATTCGTTTCTTCCAGGCTTAGAAAAAACATATTCCCAAGAGACCTCCAACTTCATTTAAATTAATTAATTTATTCATTCATTCAATATATTAATTATTTCCTCTGTGCCAATTGCTGCCTAGATGTCAATTCCTCAGGGAAGCTTTCCCTAACCCTATTCCTCCCCTCGACTAGATTTCATTCTTCTAATATATGTTCTCACAGCTTCTTGTTTTTTTCAGTTACAGCCATTACCAAAGCTAGTAATTAGACTATGTAAGATATTGTTTATTAGGTAAGCTTCATGAGGGCAGAAATACTATCTATTGGCTCACTTTGTATTCTCACCAATCTCAATGATTGGTGACTAATGACTAACATTTCATTAAAAAGTGAAACAAATATGCTATCATAATCCTCTTCATATCCCGAAGACTGAGAACACTTTTTATTTGCTGAGTAAATATATTTAAATGAATTAATAAATAACGTGAGGATAAATAAATCACATTACCTGTTCCCTGGATGTTTAAATCTAATGCAAGTGAAGCACATTTCCATAAGCAGTTATATGGGGAAGGAAGAGGATGTTCAAGATCAGTGATCCTAGATTCTACTGACCATTGATTGTCACCTTGAACAAAGTTACTGGGCCACTCTAAGGTCTATCTTCTTTATATACAAAGTGTCAACAAAAATAGATGGCCTTTTAAAGTTGTTGTGAAGGTTATACAAAGGATGTTTAGTCATGTATGGGCCACAAAGCCAAAGATTAATAAATGCACATTCTCAATAATTCAACAAATACTTATTAAGAGTTGTAGTCAAGACTTCTGTTACACAACATCCTTTCCATCTGTTTTCATAGTAAAGAGATTAATAGGTAAATATATTTCCCAATCTCTCATTCCCAACAATAGATGTGGCCATGTAACTCTCAAATGGCCAAAGGCATATAAGCAAAAGTGTCACATGGTGGCTCCTGGGAACCGTTTTTTAACAGAGAGTACCCACACATCCTCTTCTCCCCTCTTCATCCCTGCCTCTATCCTTCCAGGAACTCAGGGGCTGCCATTCTGGACCTGAGATCAGGTATATCCACTGGATAACAAGACAGAGTATACCTAGGGCCCTGATTTATCAGCCCCTTCTGTGTAGTAACACATTTGCACAGAGAAGCCTTTTTCTTTTTAAGACATTGTTAGTTGGGGTTTTCTATCACTTGGAACTGAACTGTCCCATACCTAATATGAGTTTGCAAAATACCACGTTTATGGCTAGATTCAAGGCAGAATATGACAGTGCCTTAACAGTTTCTTAAGTGTAAAAAAGGAAGCCCTTTCTGGAAGGGCCGAGATGGCAGAACAGAAACAGCTACGGTCTGCAGCTCCCAGCGAGACCAACACAGAAGCTCATTGATTTCTGCTTTTCCATCTGTAGCATCCAGTCCATCTCATTGGGATTGGTTAGGCCATGGGTGCAACCCACAAAAACAACATCAACATAAAAGATCCCCCAACACAAAAACTCCATCCAAAGGTCATCAGCCTCAAAGATCAAAGGTAGATAAATCCATGAACTTGAGAAAAAAATCGGCGCAAAAACGCTGAAAATTTCAAAAGTCAGAATGCCTCTTCTCCTCCAAATGGTCACAGCACTTCTCCAGCAAGGGTGCAAAACAGGATGGAGAATGAGATTGACAAATTGACAGAAATAGACTTCAGAAGGTGGATAATAACAAACTCCTGTGAGCTAAAGGAGCATGTTTTAACCAATATGTTTTTATGTTTCACATATTTACATTTAGAAATCATAAATGCCAAATCCTAAGACATATAATTTTTAAAATTATGTAAAATTTGTAACAAATACTTTAATTATGTTATAAGGACATTCAAAATTATGCAAAGTAAATTACACTTTTTTTTTTAATCAAACTACAAATTTTCTCCATTCTTAGATCATTTTCTGTTTTCAAAACTTCAGTGGTTTTCACCTCTTTAAGTTAAAACAAGTACATTTTTTACTCTGGCAAAGTGTTTGTCTTGCTATCATATAATGTTCTTCTCTGTGTTTCAATTTATTGTCTGTGTGTCTTTTCTAGATTACATGTGACAAGTGCAAAGATCTCTCCTGTCTTTATAGATGTCCATGCATCTATCATAGTGTTTGGACTCTGTAGACATGCAAAAAATTGATGAATTAAATACTTTTAGCTGTTATTTAAAAGCAAAATGCACATGTAATAATAATCAGAGATACTGCTGGAAAAATAAGTTGTGATGATCTTGTGGGAATTCATGAATGCCAGAAACATATATATTGTTCTATTCACTCTTTATAAAATTAACTGTAAAACGAGTGTTACAGATGCAATTCTTATATGAATGAGTCTAGTCAGTGATGAGAATGAGGTAGCTTTTGATCTTTAAAAATAATTTGTTTTCTAAATTTAGGTCAGAGTAAAGAAATCAAAAAGTTAAAGAAAGATGTTCTCTCATTTAAAAATAATTTATTCTTCAAGGTTAGAATATGTTAGATCAGATTATATTAGGCTATTTAGAGGAAGTAGAAAAAAAATACTTTATAAAATGTAGCATATGTGAGTTTTTAAAAGATTTCCTAACTGCCAACATCGGTTCGGCAAAGTTATTATTTTTAAATGATGAAATATCCTCTACATTTTTCCTCCTAAATTTCAAATAATTTATTTCTTGCTATATAGAATTGTTTGAAACTTTATTTTTTGCAAACATGTAAAATATATTCCTACTTTATTAAGAGGTTGTAAGTTTGATTTTTCTCTGTGTATTCTGCTCTTTACTTCGAAGAGAGCAGAGATGACCACAATTCCACATCTTCTTCCCCTGCTTATACCATCCTGATGACCAGAATCATCCCATTTATCTTTTAGAGTTAATATAAAGAACAATAAAGAGCAAAACAAATACTATATCATGTGTATAAAACCATTTCAAATAAAGTTAATTTTTTAAAAGTCAAAAGGAACCTGATTAGTGTGAATTTAAAAATCATTTAGTTCTTTGTTACTCATACTTTTTCTACATTTGTAAATGATAAACTTAATTTCCCTCTTTTCTGAGCAAGAATGGTAATGATAACCAACCATTGAAGGCTTAAAGATGCGGAGTACCTAAGGGACACCTTTAAAACTCAGATAACTATGT
>PVKP010037319.1:0-21733 GCA_004027715.1 Plecturocebus donacophilus | reverse complement strand
GGTGGATCACTTGAGATCAGGCATTCAAGACCAGCCTAGGCAACATGGTGAAACCCCCATCTCTACAAAAAATACAAAAATTAGCCAGGCATGGTGACATTTACCTGTAGCCCCAGCCATTCAGGAGGCCAAGGCTGGAGAATCACTTGAACCCAGTAGGTTGAGGCTGCAGTGAGCTGTGATCGCTACTGCACTCCAGCCAGGGTGACAAAGTGAGACCCTGTAAAAAAAAAAAAAAAATTCTGGGCATACTGTCATGAATATTTTTCTAGACTTAAAGTACACTAATCTTTTTTATCTAATTTCAGGTTACTTTCAGGAGTGAAAAAGCTCTTTATATTTCAGCTGATAGATGGGAAAGTAACTGTGAGAAACAATATTACAGTAACTCATTTAACAAATGTAAGTTATTTGTATTTGTTGTTATTTAAGAAATAATAGAATTGCTGTAAACTGTGGTAATATAATTTTAGAACATTTTGCAATATTGAAATTAACTATAATTGAACTCGTTTGTGCTTCCTTATGCAAAAAAGATTAATTTAAAATTATTTAATATCCAGACCAGGCACGGTGGCTCATGCCTGTAATCCTAGCACTTTTGGAGGCCGGGGTAGGTGGATCACGAGGTCAGGAATTTGAGACCAGCCTGGCCAAGATGGTGAAACCCTGTCTCTACTAAAAAGTATAAAAATTAGCCAGGCGCAGTGGCAGGCACCTGTAATCCCAGCTACTCGGGAGGCTGAGGCAAGACAATCGCTTGAACCCGGGAGGCAGAGGTTGCAGTGAGCTGAGATCACGCCACTGCACTCTAGCCTGGGCGACAGAGCAAGACTCCATCTCAAAAATAAATAAATAAATATTTAATATCCAAAAAGAAAAATTGAGTTTGTGCATCTTTACAGTACTTAAGAGAACTCCTTAATATGGTTTGGGACATATTTAATTTCGATTTGCATTTTATGCTGTTTAGATCTGTCATTCCGTATTGTAAAAGCTATATACTGTAATTTCTTTTGCCTTAAATAGATTACCTTATGTATATTTTTTTAAAATATAAGCCATAATTCTCTAGTCTGTTGAAATTAATGCTTACCCTTTTTCCTTTGTGTATAAAACTATTCATCATTTTATGACTTTGTATTCTACTAAACATACTGTTTAAAAGACTTGTAAAAGAAATACTTTACAGTGACAGGGAAATGAATTTGAATGTTTACAGAAGATCACTTTTGAATAATTGCAGTTTACTTCTGTCATAGAGCTGTTTACAATCTGTGCTGGAACAAATAGCAGCGTATGGCCAGGTTGTATTTCGACTCCAGGAGTTCATTGATGAAGTCATGGGACACAGTTCCGAAAGCATGCTGCCTGGAAGTGGGTCTGTTCCTAAGAAGTCACCTGAAGCTCCCTTTAGAACTTACCAGGCTTTCATGTGGGCCCTGTACAAATACTTCATTAGTTTCAAAGAGGAACTTGCAGAAATTGAGAAGTGCATCATCAATAATGGTATTAAATGTTCTTCAGTTTTACTGATACTATACATAACTCATAATTGGAATGCCATTTAGATTTTTCATTATATAAAATTTGAAAGTTGCCTGGCAAATAAGTAGTTCTTGTGAATACTTCATTTTTTTAAATTAAATTTGTATTTTTAACCCATTCATATCTCTCAAAATGAAAAAAACTACAGAGGATTTAGACTGAAAAATCTAAATTAGTCTTCCTGCACCAGTTCCCCAGCCAGTCAGTTCCCCTCCCCAGAGACAGCCAGGTCCTTGGCTTCTTACACATCCTTCCAGAAAGAGTTCAGCATACACAAGCAGTGCATATGCATACACCCATAGCTAACAGTCATTACGCTACTCTCTTCAAATATTTCTAATTTGAATTTTGAGGATAATACCATACAAATATGAAGAGCTTCTTGGTTTTTTATTTGTTTGTTGTTTTTCTGAGACAGAGTCTCGCTCTGTTGCCCAGGCTGGAGTGCAGTGGCTCTATCTCAGCTCACTGCAAACTCTTGTCTCCTGGGTTCAAGCGATTCTCTTGCCTCAGCCTCCTGAGTAGCTGGGACTAAAGGCACATGCCACCACACCCGGCTAATTTTTTGTATTTTTAGTAGAGACAGGGTTTTACCATGTTGACCAGGCTGCTTTTGAACTCCTGGCCTCAGGTGATCTGCCCACCTTAGCTTCCCAAAATGCTGGTATTACAGGCACGAGCTGGAATTATACCACACCTGACCATGTAGGGTAGGTTCTTATAAATGGAATTGCCATGTGTGATTTTGCTGAGTTTTGCCACTTTACTTTATGGGGAGGTACAAATAAACAAATGTATACTCTTGTGAGCCATGTAGATGAATATCTGTTTCCTCACACTCTTGCCATCTGTGTTGCCATCTGTGTTAACTTTTAGTTTGAACTACCTCAGAAAATAATACAGAGAGGTCCTGTGTTCCCATTGCTTTGCTTCCTCCAGTGGCAAAACCTCACATAGTTAAAGTACGTGATCAAAACTGGGAAACTGACGCTGGCATGGCTGGTTAGCCAAGCTGCAGATCTGACACAGTTTACCAGTGTTGCAGGAACTTGCTTTGAGCAGAGGTGGGTGTAGTATCTTCGTGTATAGTTCCAGGCCGTTTTATCACATGTCTAGCTCCACATGGTGACATCCATGTTGAGGTCCCAGCTGTGCCGTCGCCTCACAGGAGCTTGTGCAGCTTTCTGTAGGCATAGCTTCCTGCACTAATGTTGGCCCATGGGGAGATGTTTTGTTCTACCTTGTATAATTTTAATTTGTATTCTTTTATTATAAGTAAGGTCGGGTGACTTTCTGTATGTTTTAGAACCACTCATCTTTCCTTTTCTGTGAACTGAGTTCCTTTATATGTTATTTTTCTGCTGAGTTATCTTTTTCTTCATGACTTGCAGGAGTTCTTCCTTAGGGAAGTTAGGTCCTTGTGATGTGAGATCAAAATCCACCATCCTTCATTTTCCCCTGCCTGCCCATAAACCTGATGATTTACCAGCATTTATGTCACATTTTAGATGCATGTATTTTTCCTTGCTATTGAGTTTGATTTGTTGATATTTGCAGATGCTACAATAACTCTTGCAATAGTGGTGGACAAGTTGTCACCTCGATTGGCTCAGCTCAAGGTTCTGCACAGAGTGTTTAGTACCGGAGTAGCAGAAGTTCCACCTGATACTCGAAATGTCGTCCGGGCCTCTCACCTGCTCAACACCCTGTACAAGGCCATTCTTGAATATGACAATGTTGGAGAAGCCTCTGAGCAAACCGTATGTGAGACTTCTGCCTAAAGTGTGTGACTCCATTCTGCACAGCAGAGGGGTGGGAGACAGCTGGTCATGGTTCTGTGTTAAATGATACTCAAATGGTGACTTGTCGGACTGTTAAGAGTTTTCAAATTAGCTTCCAAATTTGAGGCTGTAGGAAACTAGCTCTTCAGCTCTAATTGCCAAGATCCTCAGAAGGATGAGGCAAGGACAAAGCAACATGTGAGAAATACCTAGCTGATATATAGAGACATTTACAATAATACTTTCTTACATAAAAACTAAGTCTATTACACGAAGTATCTGAAGTAGTCACATTCATAGAAACAAAGTGGAATGGTGGTTACTAAGGACTGGGGAATAGGGAGCTGTTATTTAATGGGTACATAGTTTCAGTTATATGACATGAAAAAGTTCTGGAGATTTGTCACAATGATGTAAATGTACTTAAAACCTCTGAACTTAAAACTGGTGAGGGTGGGGCACAGTGGCTAATGCCTATAATCGCAACACTTTGGGAGGCCAAGGGAGGAATGCTTAAGCCCAGGAGTTTGAGACTTGCTTGGCCAATATAGTGAGACCCTGTCTTTAAAAAAATAAGTTAAATTAAAATTTAAAAAAGAAACAAATAGGTAAGATGATAAATTTTATGTTATATATTTTATATTGTATTTAAAAAATACAAATCTAGGCCAGGCATAGTGGCTCAAGCACCTGTAGTCCCAGCTACTTAGGAGTCTGAGGTGAGAGGATCACTTGAGCCCAGGAATTTGAGACCAGCCTGGGCAGCATACTGAGACTCTGTCTCTACAAAAAATTTTAAAAGTAGCCAGGTGTGCTAACACCAGGAATTTGAGACCAGCTTGGCCAACATGGTGAAACCTGTCTCTGCAAAAAATACAAAAATTAGCCGAGTATGGTGGTGAAAACCTATAGTCCCAGCTACTCAGGAGGCTGAGACAGGAGAATCACTTGAACCCAGGAGGTTGCAGTGAACTGAGATCATGCCACTACACTCCAGCCTGGGCGATAGAGCGACACTCTCTCAAAAAGCGAGCTGTGGAGTAGTAGCCATGTCTGTGGTCCCAGGTACTTGAGAGGCTGAGGCAGGAAGATTGCTTGAGTGTGGAAGGTCGAGGCTCCAGTGAGCCATGTTTGTGCCCCTGCACTTCAGCTTGGGTGACAGAGCAAGACCCTGTCTCAAACAATATATAGATTAAAAAATCTATCTAGAGGCTGTAATTTAGAAAGCTACAGTTTTATTTGGGTATATATATTAGGTATATTTTCCAGTTTGTTGGTACGACTTTTTCTCACCAATTTAGTATTGCATTTCAATATAAAAGAGATTGATATTCTCTGAGCACTGCCATTTTTGTCCTCTGAGAGCTACTGGAATTAAGTAATTTCCTCACTCTTAATAGACACCTTGCTAGTAGTACGATTTAGATAGAGAAACCTTGCTCACCTGCCAGGGCTGTCTCAGGTCACACCTGCCTCTGTGTCATTTTCACTCTCAAGTTTCCCAATCTGGACTGCAAACAATATGATCCTTCCATACTTAGGTGAGTTTTTTGTAAGGATTTTATAGTATATGTTTTTGGATTTTTTAATTTCAAGGCAATTCAGAAATGTTTAAACTTCCTTCTGTTCTAGTGGCCAGGGAGCCCTGAGAGCTGACCGTGCACAATCTCTGCCTCAGGTCTCCCTCCTGTTCTCTCTCTGGGTGGAAACGGTGCGACCTTACCTGCAGACAGTGGATGAGTGGATCGTGCATGGACACCTGTGGGATGGCGCCAGGGAGTTCATCATCCAGAGGTGAGCTGCAGCAGAGCACAAGGTCGCTGGGGGCTGGCGTCACCGGTTTGCTCCCTGTGAAAATCAAATCTTTCATTACTTTCAAACGGTACTAAGAAAGTACAGTCCACATCACAAAACTTGTTGTCATCATAGGCTAGTTCTCTTATCTTTGTCCAGGTTTTGTCAGTTCACAACTGTTAAGCAAATTATATTTTTGGATGATAGTATAATTGTGGCTAGCTAGTATACACTGCTTCCCATAAAATGAGTTTAGGTGATATCAGGTGGTTTCCGCTATTTCCAGTGTAAAGTATCAGTAAAGAGATACATGCCTGTAATACATTGATTGCTCAGAATTAGCTACTCATTTCTTTTACCTTACTATAATTTTTTTTATTGGTCTCTGAAGTGAATGAATTCAACCAATACCTTAGTATAATACTTAATAAAACAGTTAAGAAAAATCTTAATCCATTTATGACAATTGCCCTTCAATTATTTGATTTTTCTAAACAGAATCATATGAACTATAATGTGGAGCTGTTTGTACTTTTAACCCAACTTTAAATAATGTGGTATATTTAGATGTGTGGTTTCTATTGATAGCTATCCATTGAACGCATCAGGAAGGGTAACTTTAAGTCCTTAGTGTTCTGGAAGTATAGCAATGTGTATGTAGTGCTCACGTAAGTGAACTGACCTCCCTTCCGCATCGTCTCTTGTCTGTCACTGTGTCCTGATTCATCAGTCTCACATGAGGATTTCTGTGAAAAGTGGGACTCCGATGATTGACCATCATTTTTTTGTTAAAAGTAGTCCAGTTAAGAATCTTGGTAGGGAAAATGGTAGAGAAGTCTGCAGATTAATTTCACAGGGATGGTAAATGGAAAAAACTTTTATTCTACTTTAAAGAGGACCAAATTAGTCATATTTCAAATAATTCCAATTCAGGAAACTGTTTCTACTTAAATTTTACCTATACTGTTCAAAGTATTTATTCGCTTTTCTCTTTATTCTGAGATCAGATTAAAACTGCCCCATTTGCCTAAAGATTGTTTCAGTTTACTAATAATTCATATTTTTATGTTTTATAATGTCTGGACAACAAACTAGAGCAAGTATACTACTTTTAAGAAAGAAAAGTTAAAATTTAAATTTATTTTGAATCTCTTTAGAAACAAAAATGTTCCAGTTAATCACAGAGACTTCTGGTATGCAACTTACACGTTATACAGCGTGTCAGAAAAGACAGAAAGTGAAGAAAAAATGAGTGATAATGCGAGTGCAAGTTCTGGCAGTGACCAGGGGCCCTCCAGCAGGCAGCACACCATGGTGTCCTTCCTCAAACCTGTCCTGAAGCAGATCATAATGGCTGGGAAGTCCATGCAGCTGCTGAAGAACCTGCAGTGTGCAGAGAGCACCACCTGCCAGGCCGCAGCCAGAGGTACCCTGTTCCATGTTCCTGTGTCTTCCTCGGTGTTGGGACACCTGACCCTACTCTCTCTTGTCATCCTGATACCTGATTATTTTGTAGTTTGCAAATCATCGCAAATCACCTCTTATTTCAGTAATAATTATCAATCGTGATAGAATTAATAATCATGCTGCTCTTGATTTTTTAAAAGATTGTCTTATTGAAAACTTTTAGTGCTGTGTTTAAAAAAGCAGTGACAATAAGTTCTACGTTCATTTTTCTCACTCCGGATTCCCTGGGACTGGACCATTAAAAAATAATTCCCAGCCATTTGTTTTCTTTTATTGTTTTTATAAACTGACATAATAACTGTACGTATTCGTGGAGTACATAGTGGTTTCTGCTACAGTTATAGTGCTCAGATCAGGATAATTAGCATTTCCATCACCTCAAACATTTACTATTTCTTTATGTTGGGAACATTCAGTATTCTCCTCTTAGCTATGTGTAACTCTGTATTATTAACTGTAGGCATCCCATAGTGATACAGAACACTAGAATTTATTCCTTCCAGCTAGCCATTTGTATCCTTTAACAAATATCTTCCTCCCTTCCCCCTGCAAAATCCAGCATCTAGTATCCTGTTCTACTTTTTACTAATGTGAGGTAAACATTTTTTAGCTACCACATATGAGTGAAAATATGCCGTGTTTAACTTCCTGTCCCTGACTATTTCACTTCATATAATGTTCACCATTACCATCAGTGTTGCTGCAAACAACAGGATTCATTCTTTTTTATCTCTGAGTTTGTGTGTGTGTGTGTGTGTACCACAGTTTCTTTACCCATTCATCTGTTGTTGGACACCTAGGTTGATTCCGTCTTGGCTGTGTGGACAGTGCTGCAGTACACATGGGGATGCAGATGTCTCTTTGATATCCTGATTTCCTTTCCTTTGGGTAAATGCCCACCAGTGAGATTGTTATATCAGGTATTAGTTCTCTTTGTAGTTTTTTGAGGAACCTTCAAACTGTTCTCCATAGTGTCTGCACTAGTTTGTATTCCCATCAGTATTGTGTCAGAGTTCCCTTTTCTCCACATCCTCACCAGCGTTTGTTATTTTTTGTCTTTGTGGTAAACAGCCACCCTGACTGGGCTGAAATGATACCTCATTGTGGTTTGACTTGGATTTTCCCTAATAACTAGTGATGCAGAGCATTTTTTCATCTATTCATTGGCCATTTGTATGACTTCTTTGGAGAAATGTCTGTTCGGATCATTTACCTTTTTTTTTTTTTGAGACAGGGTTTCACTCCCATCACCCAGGCTGGAGTGCAGTGGTGTGATCTTGGCTCACTGCAAGCTCTGCCTTCCTGGCTCAAGTGATTCTTCTGCCTCAGCCTCCTGAATAGCTGGGATTACAGACACCTGCCACCACGCCCAGCTAATTTTCTGTATTTTTAGTAGAGATGGGGTTTCACCATGTTAGCCAGGCTGATCTGAACTCCTGACCTCAGGTGATCTGCCCGTCTTGGCATCCCAAAGTGCTGGGATTACAAGCATGAGCCACCACGCCTGGCCTCATTCATTGAATTTTTTCACTGTAAAATTTGCTTGTTTCTTAAATACCTATTTTTGTTTAATTTCTCATTTAAAACATTCGTTTCCTGATTTTATTGAATGTTTATTTGTACTCTCTTGTGTCTCACTGAGTTTCCTTAAGATTTTAATTCTGAATTATTTTTCTGGCATTTCCTGTATTTCCTTATTGTAGTCTCTTACTGGAGAGTTACTGTTTTCCTTGGGAGGTGTCATATTTCTTTGCTTTTTCACGTTTGATATATTCTACATTGATTTCTACACATCTGGTAGAAAAGTCACCTTTTCCAATTTTATAGAGCACGTTTTCTAGCGACAAAGTTATTCATATGAATGGGTCTTGGAGTGTCGGTTCAGGGGAATGTACTGGCCTTGGTTGTGGATGAATGCAGTAGTGCAATCTCCATGTACTTTCTACAGTTGTATTCCACTCCAGTGATGTTTCCAAGTACCTCAGTGACCTACACTGAGGGAGTTTGTGGCAACAGTGGCACAACTGGCCAGGCACGATGGCTAACACCTGTAATCCCAGCACTTTGGGAGGCCAAGGCAGGTGGATCACTTGAGGCCAGGAGTTTGAGACCAGCCTAGCCAGTATGGCAAAACCATGTCTCTATGAAAAATATAAAACTTAGCTGGATGTGGTGGCACATGCCTATAATCCCAGCTACTTGGGAGGCTGAGGCACAAGAGTCAATGGAACCCAGAAGGCGGAGGTTGCAGTGACCCAAGATGATGCCACTATGCTCCTGGGCAGCAGAGCAAGACTGTCCCAAGACAAAACAGTAGCCTGGCTTTGCTGGGGTGGGCTTGCTGGACTGTTTCTCAGGTTAGGGGTACGTGCATGTACACATTGGTTTGGCCAAGGTGGGGCCTGGCTCATGGGTTGGGACCACAGGCTGTTTGATACTCTGGCCAGGAACATGAGCATGTGGTTGCTTGGCCAGCCTATAGGCATATCTTCCTGCCAGCAGTAGCCCAAGGGGCTATTTCTCAGGCCTGGGATGTGGGCAGAAGCCGGGTTGGCAGGCCTGGGGGCTCCCTGAGGACACCCCACAGAGTAATTTCTCAAGCCTTGAACATGAGCACAGGCTTCACAGCTTGCCTGGGAGTGTGCTGGGGCTGGCCTACAAGGCTGTTTCTTGGGCCCAGGATGTAGGTACAAGGCTGCTTGACTAGCCGGTGTGCATGTCTGCCTGGACAGTCTAGGGGGCTCTTTCTCAGGCCTGGGACATGGTCACATGTCTTGTTGGCAGGCCTAGATATGTATCTGCCAGTGGCAGCCCATGAGGCTGCTTCTTAGGCTCAGCATGTAGGTAGAAGGCTACTTGGCTGACCTGGGGGTGTGTTTACTGAGAGTGAACTTTAAGGCTCTTTCTCAGGTTTGGGATATACCTGCCAAGCTGCTTTGCTGGGTCAGAGACATGCCCACCAAGGGTAGACCACAGGGCTGTTTGGCAGGCCCAGTATGCAGGCCTATGGCTGCTCAGCTGGCCTGGGGCCGTGACTCCCAGGCACTACCTGTGGGATTTCTTCTCAAGCCAAGAATGCAGTGCAAGACTGCTCAAGAAGCCTGGGTGCATGCCTGCCAAGGCAGCCTCTCAGACTGTTTCTCAGATGCTGAATGCTGGCCAGGGTCACTGGGTAGGCCACAGGCCTGTCTGCAAGGGGTTGGTGCTATGGGGCTGTTTTTCAGTTCCTGAGCACAGGTCTGTAGCTGCTTCACCAGCCTGGAGGCCTGTCAGCTGGTAGGAAGCTCAGGGTGTTCCCACCTTCTGGAGATGGCACAGCAATTTGGCCAACTCAATTCAAGGGTGGGTTCAGTCTGTCGGGGCTGCCAGACTGTTCCTCTGGCTGGGAGTGCAGTGGCAGGGGCTGATTTTCCTGCTGTGCAGGACCAGAATCTCAGCTGATCCTGGGCCCAAGCTCCACACAGCTAGGATTGTGGTATTCACCCACCCTTGTGGCTGGGGTTCAGAAGAGGTGCAGTGGCTACTGACCCAGAGAAGGGCTTGCTCCGGAGGTGACTCTGGTCTTAAGATGGTGCCATGCTGCAGCAACTTGGCTCAGAGGGTGAGTGGCAAAGACACACCTTGTGCTCCTAACCCAGGGCAAGGCAGCTGCGTGTATTCCCAGCAGCTCTCCAAACTGGGCTCAGAGCTTGTGGGAACTTTGGAATCTTCTTACAGTAAGGACCGCAGGTATTTGTGGGGGCTGGTGGGTTTCTTCTGCTTACACTTACCCAACAATAGGAAGTCCTTCTTGACTTCAGACCAGCCTAATCTGCAAAGGGAAGATGGGGCTGTAGAGGCTGGAAGCCTCCACACTGCCGTCCTGTGCCTCCAGTCACCAACAGTGTGTCACACTCCCCCACTGCACCCCAGCACTCTCCTTTCAGCCCCAGTCAGATCTTAACTGTTGATTCGTTGCCTTGGTCCTCTCTTGCAGTGGGGGAAGAGTGTCTCCAGGCAGCCGCCTGTCAGGCATCACTCCCTCTGGATTTTTTTTTTTTTTTTTTGAGACTGAGTCTCACTCTGTTGCCTAGGCTGGAGTGCAGTGTCATGATCTGCAACCTCTGTCTCCCAGGTTCAAGTGATTCTCATGCCTCAGATTCCCAAGTAGCTGGGACTTCAGGCCACCACACCTGGCTAATTTTTGTATTTTTAGTAGAGACAGGATTTCACCATGTTGGCCAAGCTGGTCTTCAACTCCTGACCTCAGGTGATCCACCTGCCTCAGCCTCCCAAAGGACGGGGATTACAGGTGTGAGCCATCACGCCCAGCCCCTCTGCCATTTCTTAATGCAGTGCAGTGTTTAACCCTTGAGGACCGTGAACCATGGCTGATAAGAATTTGTTGATGAGCAATTCAGACTGGATCATAGATTTCAAGAAACTGAAGTTTTATCCTCTAATCCCAGCACTTTGGGAGGCGGAGGTGGATGGATCACGAAGTCAGGAGATCAAGACCATCCTGGCCAACATGGTGAAACCCCGTTGCTACTAAAAGTACAGAAATTAGCTGGGCGTGGTGGTGCGTGCCTATAATCCCCACTATCGGGAGGCTGAGGCAGGAGAATTGCTTGAACCAGGGAGTCAGAGGTTGCTGTGAGCTGAGATCATGCCACTGCCCTTCAGCCTGGTGACATAGCAATACTCTGTCTCAAAAAGAAAATAGTTTTATCAATTCACTACAGAGGCTTGGAAGATAGATGTGACCTTATTTATACATCTCAATCATCTCAATATTATATTAATTATATTATTGTATCTACTTGAAATAAATAGATACAATACTTATTTTCACTTTGTGGAATATTTCCTTCTTATGTAATGAGCTTTCCAGAGCCACTGTCAGAAGTGTTTTTTCCTGTGAGACTATGACTCCTATCAGTGTTATAGTGTTATACAATATAGTAATAACTTTCAAGTATTCTGATTAGAATTTTACTATGTTCAGAAAAAACATAGCTTATACGTTGTGATTCTATGAACATTGCAGTTGTTTAACAGAGGATATAAAAATGTTTAGTTTTGCTACACTGTAACAGTGAAAGTAAAGACACAGGGATAAACCTTCCTCGAGCAAAGAGAAAATAGCATGCTGAATTAGGATGATATTATTTAATATTTCTCCTTTCTTTTTTTTTTTTTTTTTTTTTGAGACAGGTTTCACTCCTATTGCCCAAACTGGACTGGAGTGCAATGGCATGATCTCAGCTCAGTGCAAACTTCACAAGCTTTACCTCCCAAACGCTCAAGTGATTCTCATGCCTCAGCCTCCCAAGTAGCTAGGACCACAGGTTCCTGCCACCGTGCCTGGCTAATTTAATATTTCTTGGGCCAGGCATGGTGGCTCACACCTATAATGCTAGCACTTTGGGAGGCTGAGGCAGGTGGATCACTTGAGGTCAGGAGTTCGAGACCAGCCTGACCAACATGGTGAAACCTGTCTCTACTAAAAAAAAAAAATTAGCCTGTCGTGGTGGCACACGCCTGTAATCCCAGCTATTGGGAGGCTGAGGCAGGAGAATTGCTTGAACTCAGGAGGCAGAGGTTGCAGTAAGCTGAGATCGTGCCATTGCATTCACACCTGGGCAGCAAGAGTGAAACTCCATCTCGAAAAATGTTGCTTAATGTGATTAAACAGAACATAGTTCACCTTACATATTTCTTTATGTTTCAGATGCAGAAAGAAAAAGCTTATACACTCTCTTTCTGGAATCTGTGCAGTCGCGGCTTAGACACGGAGAAGATTCCACTCCACATGTTCTCACTGAGCAACAGGCAACCAAAGAGAACCTAATTAAGATGCAGTTCGTTGCTGAAAGGCATCTTGAACTGGATGATGTTCATGATCCACTGCTTGCCATTAACTTTGCAAGGTGATACACACCTGCAGGAGTGTCAGTGATTGAAATGGCATAATCTGTGCAATGTTTGGTAACTGTTTATTTCTGGAAAGTAGGGCTTTCCAGGGCTAAAAACAAAAGCACTTGTAGGCTATCCTTTTGTTTTGTTTTGTTTTTTCTTTTTTTTTTTCTTTGAGATGGAGTCTTGTTCTGTCGCCAGAGCTGGAGTGCAGTGGTGCGATCTTGACTCACTGCAACCTCTGCCTCCCAGATTCAAGCAGTTCTCCTCTCTCAGCCTCCTGGGTAGCTGGGACTTACAGGCATGCACCACCATACCCAGCTAATTTTGTTTGTATTTTAGTAGAGACAGTGTTTCACCATGTTGGCCAGGATGGTCTCGATCTCCTGACCTTGTGGTCCAACCACCTGGGCCTCCCAAAGTGCTGGGATTACAGGCATGAGCCACCACGCCCAGCCTTGTTTTGTTTTTGAGACGGAGCCTCACTCTGTCTTCTAGGATGGAGTGCAGTGGTGTGATCTTGGCTCACTGCAACCTCCGCCTCCGAGGTTAAGCGATTTCTCCTGTCTCAACCTCCCAATAATCTGGACTGCAGACATGGACCACCATGCCTGGCTAATTTTTGTATTTTCAGGGTTTCATCATGTTGACCAGGCTGGTCTCAAACTACTGACTTCAGGTGATGTACCCACCTTGGCCTTCCAAAGTGCTGAGATTATAGGGGTGAACCAGCACGCCCTGCCTGTCTTTTATAATGAGCAGAATGCAAGATGTGCTCGCCTATTTCAGTTGTATAGTTTGGATTCCATGTCATTTGTAGAAGTCTGCAGACTTGGCCCTGCCACCATGTGGTAGATCTTGTGTCTGTGTCCTTGGGCCCCTGGAAGTGTCATCATTTACCCAGGATGTGCTGAAACTCTGGGCCATGAGTGGGCCCCAGACATCCATTGAGTCAGGGTCCCCATTGCCATATGTCCTGGGCTTAAGGTGCTTTTAGGCACTTAACCTGATAGAGTAAGTCATTAATACCCACACAGTTTGGGGTTGTCTAATGGCCAGCATTTGTTACGTGCAGCCCTAATCACTAGAAAGATCGGCTCTAGTACCTGACCCTAGGTCAGTGGCAACTTCAAGAGACTGGTTCACTCATAGGATACTTTGGGGAGAAAGATTTTTCTCTTTATATAATAGTTGGTAATTTTAGGACTAAAGGTAAAAATGGGAATTTGGGGTTTTAAGAGAATTTTGTTGACAGCCACTCATAAAAAGAAGACTTACATTTTTATCTTGAAGGATGTATTTGGAGCAGAGCGACTTTCATGAGAAGTTTGCTGGTGGTGATGTATGTGTGGATAGATCATCAGAATCTGTGACATGCCAGACCTTTGAATTAACGCTGAGATCCTGCCTCTATCCTCATATTGATAAGCAGTATCTACATTGCTGTGGAAATCTCATGCAAACTCTAAAAAAAGATTACAGGTAAAAGAGTAATTTAATTTTGGAAGTAGTAAATAGATGATTGTACTTGAAGAACAGTTGAGATTATTTTAAAACCTACATTTCAATTCCATTTTTATTAGAGTAGGAAATGGATATACAGTAAACAGTTTTTTAAGAGAAATCAATTGACCATCAATATTTTCTTAACTATGTTGTGAAACTTAATTGGTTATTTCTGAGGATCTTTCCCAAAAGAATATGGGAAAAGCTTGTAGAAAAATGTTACAAAGTTTGTTATCAGAATGAAAAACACAGAATTACTTAGTGATAGATGACTAGTTCTTTAAACTATGGCATATCCATAAATATGGCATATATATATCCATGTGTGAACTTTGTAAAGTTCATAAAAATTACAGTAGTTAAAAAGTAGGATGTATAATATGATAGGAAGTAGGTTTAGGTTTTCTTAATGCATAGAAGAGAAGACAAGAAAGAAACATTCCAAATATTAGTGGTGGAAATCTACAATAAATCATGGGATTTGGATTTTTTTTTTTTTTTGTTACATTTCTGTGACTGCCCAATTTTCTATAGTGTTGTGGAAGATCACCTTCTGATGATAAAGGAAAACATGTGCTGTTTTTATTCTTGAAACAAGTCTTAAGAGGTGTTAATATTTCTAATTTTAGTAAAGGTAGACTGTAAACCTGTTTCTCTAAAAACAGTAGAGTGCAAAACCTGGTATTGATCCCGAATCCTGCCTTACAAATGTCAGAGATCTTTGTGTCACTCATTTCCTCTCCTTTCAGGTTGGTAGAATACTTGCAAGCCATGAGGAATTTTTTCTTAATGGAAGGAGGAGATACCATGTATGACTTCTACACATCTATTTTTGATAAAATAAGAGAAAAGGAAACCTGGCAGAATGTCTCTTTTCTTAATGTCCAACTCCAGGAAGCCGTAGGACAGCGTTATCCTGAAGATAGTTCACGGTAAAATATGGAAGCCATCTTTATTTAAATTAGTATAAAATGAACTATGTGCCAGTAAGTCTTCTGTGAATTACACATATTATTTTTCCTTGCACCATTCCTATGAATTTTACTAATATTATTTTACATATTAGAAAATTGAGGCCAGGCGCCGTGGCTCACGCCTGTAATCTCAGCACTGTGGGAGGCAGAGGCAGTGGATCACCGGAAATCAGGAGTTCGAGACCAGTCTAGCCAACATGGTGAAACCCCATCTCTACTAAAAATACAAAAATTAGCTGGGCGTGGTGGCAGGTGCCTGTGATCCCAACTACTTGGGAGGCTGAGGCAGGAGAATCGCTTGAACCTGGGAGGCAGAGGTTGCTGAGATCGTACCACTGCACTCCATCCAGCCTGGGCAACAAGAATGAGACTCCATGTAAAAGAAAAGAAAAGAAAATTGAGGCAGAGGCTAGCTAAGTGACTCCCACTAAATAGGAGAAGACACTGAGATGCCACCGTATGGCCAAGTGCAGTGGCTCACACCTATAATCCTAGCACTTTGAGAGACCGAGGTGGGAGGATTGCTTGAGCTCAGGAGTACAACCGGCCTGGGCAACATAGTGGGACCTCGTCCCTACATAAAAAGAAAAATGATGCCACCATACACCCTCTCAGGGTCTGATGGCATCCTTCACATGCCTGGAGTCAGTGCTTCCTCTCTCTCTCTGAGCTCCCACACATCACTAGGCTTATCAGTCCTGCCTCCTAGAAAAGGCCCCTGACCTCTCAGGACCGTCTCAGAGCTCCCCGATGGCCTCTGTGTCTCTCAGCCTCACTCCCTTCCACCAAAACTGACTTGACCCTCACCAGAGTGACCTCAGAGCACCAGCAGTGACTTCCACCACTCATGCCCAGGCTCCCCATGGGTGCCTCGTAACAGATGGAATAAACTTTGTCTCAGGAGGGAGAAAGCTATTTGCTGTCTGGCTCCATTTTCCCAGCCTCATGACTTGCACATATACACACCATGTTCTCCTGTCTCACTTCACATTTCAGGGATTTCAGAATATTTCCAGTATCTGCCAGTACTGTCCTCCTGCCTTCCTGTGATGTACTCTTCAGTTGTTGGGCCTGGCAGAGGTCTGCTCACTCCCACATCCCCGTGTCTTCATGTGCTACACTGGGCTGGGAGACCCTGGAGGAACGAGACTTTCTATGCCTGCTCAGTGCAGCACCTAACTTAGTATTCATATTTGGTAGACGCCTACCAAGCACTGAGTAAATGCGTACATGTCAGGCCATTAAGAGCTAGAACTTCTGACTAGGGCCTGCGCCATGGATCAGCAGTTCATAAGCACACACTGCCCTCTGACAGCTCTGGTATGGAAGTTAACTCCCCACTTTAAACCTTCTTCATGTGCATCTGGGCATCCCCTCTTAGTACCTCTGACTGTGTAAGAGGACAGTATTTCTCAGGAACCACTGATGGGACTATATTGAGGATTAAATGAGCTAAAGACACATAATAGTTCCTGGCACGTGGATGTTTTCATGTCCATGTTAGTTGTTTGCTTTCCCCTAAGAGTCACATTCAGACTTGTCTCAGGAACTTATGGATGAAGCAGTGCACAACCCCTCTGGTGTAGAAGCAGACCCCACCCCATCCTGATAGGGCTCCCGAAGCAATGCTGTCCCTCGAGCTGCTCTGCTCACCCTCTCCTGCCCACCCCCAACTTCAGCAAAAGCTTCATCTTGCCAGCCATGGCCTGAAGTTTACTGTCTTACCCAACTTCATCTTTTTTTAATCACTGGCATTGCTAAGTGTCTCTTCCATAACTACTCATTATTTAAAAGCTTTCCCCCCTCTCCATTATTTCTACATCCAAATTTCTGTTCTGGAATACATGTCAGAAAAGATACATTTGTTGTAATGTGTGCATTTCTTTTATGAAATGCAGTATTTTGGGGGGAATATTATGTAAATAATAATATTTTAAAAGAGCATTTTTGTATGACATAATGCTTTCACAAACTAAAACAAATTTCTTTTTTTAGTCTATCTATATCTTTTGAAAATGTTGACACAGCTAAGAAGAAACTACCTGTTCATATCTTAGACGGTCTGACCCTCAGCTACAAGGTATATCCTGGTATTCTTTGTATGAACAGTGTTTCCTACTAAAATTAAAACATGCAAGTAATCGGTTACTTTCTATTCTAATTTTGTTTTTGTTTCATAGGTCCCATGGCCTGTGGACATTGTTATAAGTTTGGAATGTCAAAAAATTTATAATCAAGTGTTTCTTCTCTTATTGCAAATAAAGTGGGCAAAATATAGTCTGGATGTTTTACTTTTTGGTGGTAAGATTTGTTTTCTGCAGATACATTGTAATTTAATTTAATTTTAGTCCTGATAAAAGAGGTTGGTGGGAAAGGGAAGCATATGGGGATCTGGGGGAAAAAAAAGGTTGGTGGTCGTTGATCATTTTCAATGGGTACACAAATGCCAGCATGGCACATATTCTAGCAGTAGTTTTATGGACATGAAATACCTGAAAGAAAGATCAGGAAGTTGTATGCACAGTTTATCTGAAATGCAACAACTTGATTAGGAATTTGACCACAATAAATTTTCTCATGTTATACAAAAATTTGAAATGACACATTAATGAGACTTTGTCATGTTTCATGACAGTAGTAAGAAAAATGATAGAGGGAACTTTTTCCACTGCACCTTCCAGAGGCACTGAGGTTCGATGTCTGCCACCCCTGCCAGTGCTTTCTGTGGTGCCAGGGCTGCATCCCTCAGAGTTTCTGCCAGGCCTCATGGTGCAGTGGGGTTTGAGTTGATGCTCTTTTTCTCTACTTTGCTCTTCCAATCTTTTGTAGAACTGGTTAGTACTGCTGAAAAACCACGACCTAAAGAAGGCCTTGTACATGAAAAAGACACAGTTACTCAGTTCGGACCGCAAAAAGAACCAGTGAGACAGCAGATTCATCGCATGTTTCTCTTAAGAGTGAAGCTCATGCATTTTGTGAACAGCTTGCACAACTACATCATGACTAGGGTTTGTGCCTCTCCTGTCTGCTTCAGTTCTATTGCCTTATCTATACAGTTGTTCATAGATAACTACTTATAGCTTTATAAATACAAAATACCTACAGACTGTGAAAACAGGACATGTGGCAAATTTAACCATAAAATAACACGGCGGTACGAGGAAGGTTTTTGTAAATATACTGGCATATGTGTACCCAGAGGCTGTTGTCACTCCTATCCGGTAGCCCTGGGGACAGGCACAGCTACAGCTCCTCTCTTGGAATTGACTTCAGAATGTGCCACATAGGCCTTTAGGTTTCATTAGTGATGACAGGTGTCCCTAAAAAATGGCTCCAGTGTTTAATAACAGCCAGAATCCACAGGCCATTGTGTGTGGGAGGAAGATGCAGCCAGGTTATAGATTTTTTTCTTTTTTTTTTTTTTTTTTTTTTGAGACGGAGTCTTACTCTGTCGCCCAGGCTGGAGTGCAGTAGCAGGATCTCAGCTCACTGCAACCTCCAGCTCCTGGGTTCAAGCAGTTCCCTGCCTCAGCTTCCTGAGTAGCTGGGATTATAGGCGCGTGCCACCACACCCAGCTAATTTTTGTATTTTTAGTAGACAGGGTTTCACCATCTTGGCCAGGCTGGTCTTGAAATCCTGACCTTCTGATCCACCCACCTTGGCCTCCCAAAGTGCTGGGATTATAGACATGAGCCACCGCACCCAGCCTTAAACATTTTTTCTTAAAAACAATTAGTAACTCACTACAAAGTAAATGAAACTGCTCTTCTGATATGTCTAAAACCCAGTTCCAGAGGAAGTTCTGAAAGAAGAGTTCAGAAATTGGAACAGGAGCAGTGTTATTAGAGGACAGCATGCATTTGGGGTTTCAATTGTTTATACCTGTTCTGGTCTGTGAGTTCTGAAACCCTTCTTGCTTGGATGAAGTGAGCCTCTGAAGCCTATGTTTTGGACGGGAAGGCTATGGCAGAGGGGCTCCATGCTTCCCCTGACTGCATTACTGGCCTTCATTAAGCCTCTGATTGTTAAGAGTAAATTAGAAGAGTTTAAGTTTTTTCTTAGTTTGTTTTTTATTTGAAGTATACTTATATTCATTTTAGAGAAAGATGAAAGATGAAAAATGGAATTTAAGAAATATAAATTCACTATTATTATTTGTATAAAAGTAACACATTTGATTTTGTTTTAATCAATGTATCTTATATACAGTTTAATGTACTTGCACCTTCCTACCAGAAAGTCTGTTAGCCCAGAGTTTCGCGTTCGTTCATTCACTGTGCAAGTGGCTGCCCCTGCCATCCTCTTGGGATCAGAATGCCGAAATATCCAGCCAGCCTTTGAAGAATGGTACTTGACGAAACTTTATAGATGTGATTATTGAAGGAAGAATTGAGAGGAGTAGAAGAGCTTAGTAAAAAGATTTGTGTGTAGCACACAAGTCCTCAAAGGAAGCTGCTGATTAAGCTTTTTATCTTTCTCTGCTAAGATTCTACACAGTACAGGCCTGGAGTTTCAACATCAAGTCGAGGAAGCCAAGGATTTAGATCAATTGATTAAAATTCACTATAGGTACCTGTCAACCATCCATGACCGGTGTCTGCTGAGAGAAAAGGTACATGAGCTGTATCCTGCAGATGTGGCCACTGATGGGCGAGTGAGGCTGTCTGTCTGCTTTGGGATTTTATGATTATTAAGATTTTATCCTGTAGAGTATTCTTTAAGGAAGAACCAGATCAAATGAGGTTACAAACGAATGTCCCAGGCTGGCCACAGTAGCTCATGCCTATAATCCCAGCAGTTTGGAAAACTGAGGCAGGTGAGTCTTACGAGGCCAAGAGTTTAAGACCAGCCTGGGAAACATAGCAAGACTCTGTCTTAACAAAAAATTAAAAAGGTTAGGAGACCTGGTAGTGCACACCTGGAGGCCCAGCTGCTTGAGAAGCTGTAGTGGGAGCATTGTTTGAGGCCAGGAGTTCAAGGCTGCAGTGAACTATGATCACACCACTGCACTCTGCACTCCAGCTTAGGTAACAGAGAAAGATGCAGTCTCTTAAAAATGAACAGAAGGAGGAGTGCCCTATCAGTAGAAATTGTATCTAAGAGCAAGATGAGAACTGTGTTTGGTAGTCAACACTCACTCTGCATTACTTTGGGGTTCAGTTGGAAAGTTGTGTCTGCAGTTGTAGAGTAATAGCATGTCCACTTAAAGAATTCAGTAATATTAAAACCATTGGAACTACTTGTCCTAGTTTCGTTGGTGAATGTAAATGACCATCTCAGGAAAAGGTCTTAATAGTTTGTTCTGTTGGTTTGACTGTACTGCTAATACCACCTGTATCTTACATTCAGTAAATGCATGGGCCTGTAGTCCCAAATGGGTGTGGTTCAGAGCCTAGAACATAGAAGTTTCATATACATAGAAGGTAGTCACTGTGGTGATGAGCTTTTTCTGTGATTGATTTAAAATAGGTAAAAGTGTTGGTATCAGTGTCCAAACTTCGTTACACAGTTTGTATTCTGCAACTTTGGTCTCCAGGTCAGCTTCGTGAAGGAAGCCATCATGAAGGTGTTGAACTTGGCTCTCATGTTTGCAGATGGTTGGCAGGCGGGCCTGGGCGCTTGGCGGTAAGTATGTGACTTCTGAAGCATTTGCACTACAACCATTTCAGCTTTGGCTTTTTTTTTTTTTTTTTTTAAGAGATGGGTTTTCCCAGCTACTCAGGAGGCTGAGAGGGGAAGATTGCTTGAGCCCAGGAGCTCAAGACCAGCCTGGGCAACATAGCAAGACCCAGTCTTTAAAATAAAAAAAAAAATGAATTAAAAAGGTGCAAGTCCTTTATGAGAAATAAAACATCTTTTAAAATCTGAGGTCTTCTAATTTGAACAGGCAAACATTTTCAGATGACACTCATGTTGTATTGTATATGTTTTGTTCATTTTTTTTATCATAGACACATTCAAACAGAAGTGGCAAGGACAGTGTTATAAGCACCATGATGGCATCTGCTTCAGCTGTGCCAGTGAGGACAGCTTTGTCATGTCTGTACCCACCTCCCCAGTCACACTTGCTGAATTATTTTAAAGCAAATTTTGGACGTCATGCTAGACTAGACTCCAAAGTTCTATTTTTGATGAGCTCTGAAAGATACTGTGTTTAGTTAGAGTGTTTGTTATTCACACACATCACATAATTTTAAAGCAAATTTTGGACGTCATGCTAGACTAGACTCCAAAGTTCTATTTTTGATGAGCTCTGAAAGATACTGTGTTTAGTTAGAGTGTTTGTTATTCACACACATCACATAGGCAAGTGCACTGAATCAAGGGACTGTGGACCTGGGAGCAGTTCCCTCTAGCACTGCCATCCTCTACTCTTAACTCCATTGTAAGCTCAATATTTTATTACCTGTCCTGTTTATAAAGTCAATGCAGCAGTAATTCTGCTGTTACTTCCATGAAATAAAAGTACATTTAGGCCGGGCACGGTGGCTCACGCCTATAATCCCAGCACTTTGGGAGGCCGAGGAGGGTAGATCATGAGGTCAGGAGATCGAGACCATCCTGGCTAATACGGTGAAACCCCATCTTAACTAAAATACAAAAAAAATTAGCTGGGCATGTTGATGGGCTCTTGTAGTCCCCGCTACTCAGGAGGCTGAGGCAGAGGAATCGCTTGAACCCTGAAGGCGGAGGTTGCAGTGAGCCGAAATCACACCACTGTACTACAGCCTGGGTGACAGAGCAAGACTTTGTCTCAAAAAAAA
>PVKP010037318.1:0-21737 GCA_004027715.1 Plecturocebus donacophilus | reverse complement strand
AAAAAAAAAAAAAAAAAGAAATACATGAATTTCTACATATGGAAATTTGCTGTATATGTATATATATATGTGTGTATGTGTGTGTGTAAAATACATAACAAAAAGAAAAATAAAAATGATTGTTATTTTATTTACCTATATTCTTCTCTTAGATGCACACATCCTAATTAATATTTTCCTTTCAAAATGGCCCTAGAATGGCACTTTTTACTTTTTCTTACTCGAGACAGCTTAGTGAAGTAAAATGGAGATGAAAGGAGGGTGGGGAGAGGTGTCAATGGATTCCATTTTGAGGGATCACTTTTATTCTTGGTAAAGAGTATGCTCTCTCCAAAGTGATAATTTACAATAATTTTATCTGGTACTTGTGTTCCTTTTATTAAACATGATTGCTGTGTATTTAATCAGAAGGGAAGTCCACTGGGCCAATATTTTTAAATTACTTCCCCTTTCTGTAAGAAACAAATACTAAACCTTTTTATCAAGGGAAATAGATAAACATCTTCCAAGTTCAACAAGCCATGGTGTTGTATGGAAAACAAATAACTACAAAGAGAAAGGGGAGCTAAAACACAGTGGACAACCTTTTTAGTTAGCCTAGCTCTGTGGTGCTGTCAGTCATGTGCCATGTCATGAATCCCTTATCCTCACTTGAAAAAGGAGGGACCATGGTTCAGGAGGTGATCCAGGATTATAGCACAAGTCCATCTGACTCCAAAACTTCTCTTCCCATTCCACTTACCTGAGAAACAGAATATACATCATCACTTGGCTGCAGCTTTAAATAGCCTCATGAGTAGGTCTTTGCTTCTTCACAAAAACACTCAGTTCTGGGCAAACACACACAATCCAAGGCCTGCTGATCCTACACAATTCTTAAGACAAGCGGCCACAGTTGAATTCCCATTCTTAACTAATTCAAATGCAGGCATAAAATAAACATTTACAAAGGATGATAAGGTAGATGTGTAACTATTGCACTAAAAATTTTAAAAATCATCAGCTAGTTATACTGACAAAAGACTATTAAGCAAAAACAATCCAACACCCCTTCCCTTTCCCCCCATATAATTATAGTTATTTAAATTTGACTTTCACCAGAAGTGAGCAGAAAAGAGCTGCCTAGCACTCAGAAGCAATCATCACAAAATTCATCAGTGGCAGGAAACTATGAGGATGTTCACTGAATGTTTATCCAATGCCTTTTGCTCCAAATAGAATTACAGTAAGTCTGTGACAGGCACTGCAGTCTGGCTCACTCAACACCTGTTGCCAACTACCTGTCTCTCTTGCCTACCTCTACTTTTAAGGTTAACAAAGCTAAATATTCACTTCCCCTGCCTTTTCATCAGGTGAGAGCAGGCCATAGACAGGGGATAGACAAGAGGACATGAACCAACTCTCTGGCCAATATGACTTAAATAGCAGCCAACTGGTGGAATTTCTGAGCAGTTTTTTCTTTTCCTGACAAGAGAGACAGATGAAACTGGCCCTACCCCCACCCCTCACTGCACACACACTCCATCACCCTTCTCCCAGGACTAGGGCAGCCATCTTGCAAGTAGGAGGAGACAAGCCTGAGAATGAAAGTCAATGTATGCAAGAATGGCACAGCAAAAAGTCAAAGAGCCTGGGTCACCGAACAGCAGAACCAGCACTAGCAACTGCCTACCTCCAGCTTCTAATTATTCAAAAACATTAAATCCCTATTTGTTTAAACCACTTTAAGTCAAGCTTTCTGTTGCCCAAAGCTTTTTCCTTAACAGATTCAAATAAACACTGTGGGTCAGGCACAGTGGTTCACGCTTGTAATCCCAGCACTTTGGGAGGCCAAGGCAGACAGATCACAGGGTCAAGAGTTCAAGACCAGCTTGGCCAACACAGTGAAACCCCGTCTCTACTAAAAATACAAAAATTAGCTGGGCATGGTGGCGGGCACCTGTAATCCCAGCTACTTGGGAAGCTGAGGCAGGAGAATCACTTGAACCCGGGAGGTGGAGGTTGCAGTGAGCCGAGATCACACCACTACACTCTAGCCTGGGCAACAGACCCAGACTCCGTCTCAAAAAAAAAACAACAACACTGTGGTAAATAGCCAGTTAAAACCCAGCTAACATACAGCATTTAAGTATCTAACTTTCTTTGGGTTTAAATTTGCATGCTGAGATGAAAAACACACTGAACTCTAGACCAATCATTGACAGTGACTTGCTTTTGACCTTAGCCAAATCATTTTACCTCTCTGAGCCTCACCCTTCTCGAATTTGTAAAGCATTATATAATCATGCCTGTGCTGCCTATCTCGTACAACTGTTCTGAGGGTCAGATGAAGGACCTGACTTTGAATAAATCCTAACGTGCTATAAGAATGTAAAAGGTGTATACTCCTTGCATGCATTATGCTCCCTGTATATATTTAGTTGCCACCTATCTCACTCCCAAATCTGACAATAAATATACTACGGCACTGAGTTTACTCAAAAACTCTAGACAAGATACTAATTTTTCAATTATTCTTCCCTAAAGGATATTTATGCTTTCTATCCAACAAACAGAATCGATTTTGAACCAAAAAGGGTTCAAATGTGTAGTGAAGGCAAACAAAAGAGGTTCTCTAAAGTTACAAATATTCTAAGTTCTACTTTATAATTCATCTGATGGTTATATTTGATTAAGAAATTTGATTAAGAAACAACTATACTAAGAAATAAGCAATGGTGGTTTTGTAACTCAATACAGTTAACTAACTTCAAACCTCTTATTCTGTGAAAGTTCCTCCTACTCAATAATGTTTTTCAGTTTTTTGAAAACACTTAAGACTTAACTAGAAAACTGACTCTGAATTACATATATATTGATTGGCTCTGCATTGACGCTTTCATATGGTAAATCGTGAGTAAACAGGATGTTATTTGCACAGAGAAAGGGGTCAACGGAAGTAGAACTTTGCTAGGGATATTATCATAATAGATCGCAAAGTGAGCTCCCCAAAGTCCTAAGATCATAAGTACCTTCACATGTAAAGAATAAAGTAGAAATTCTAATTTAATCAAAAATCCTGTTTTTGGCACATCTACACCTGTGTAGCGCACAGATCAGGCCTCAACATCACCTAGGAGCTTGTTAGAAAGGCCAAATCTCAGATCCTAACCCTGACCTATCAAATAGGAATGCGTATTTTCACAAGATTCCTGGTAATTCATAAGCACATTCAAGTTTGAGAAGCACTGATCCCTGCCCAGCCAGCACTTAGTTTTGATTTATTGTTGATAAAAATAACCAGCAAACCAAGAATTTACTACCTCTACACAAGAAGCTGGGAAAACATTTCCATAATATTCTCGATGTTAGATTAGCTTATTTCAAACACAGTTCTAATCATGACATTCAGAACCTTCAATGACTTCCTTTCACCTATAAAAAAAAAAAAAAATCTAAAGCCCTCAGTATGATAATCAAGCTCCTCAAATGGCAGCAATCCCCTTTCCAATTTCACCTTAGTCCCCTCACATGCCCAGTGCTATTTCTCAACATGTCAAGAGCAGATCACCTGCAACAACAAGACCACCTGAGGCTCCACCCTTGACCTTCTGAATCACGCTTTCTGGGAGACAAAACTGGGATGAAGCAATCTTAATCACTCTCCCAGGTGATTCTTGGAAAACCACTGCTCATGCTTTAAGACTGTCTAATCCATGGTCAAGTTTTTCAATGTAACGGTACAGAAGGGGTCACTCCGTGTTGACTCCTCAGTGTCAACATGGACCTATATGTGGCTCTGTTATTGTCCCTCACACAGTATTGCAATTATATGTTTCCATGCTTGTTTCCTCTTTGAGTATCTAAATGTAGGAGATGTGTACTATGTATCTCTGTATCTCCAACATCTAACACATCCTTGACAGATAGATGTTCAATATTTGCTGATTTACTGCAGCATTACTTATACTAAGTAAAAAATCAAACTTGAAGCAACCTAAAACTCTATCATTTGGAAGCTACCTAAATTAGTTATAGTACAACCATCCAGTGGAATGTGTATCCATTAAAAACGACATTGATTATGTATTGATTGGAAGGATAGCCAGGATACATATGGTAAAAATATAAAAAAGCAAATTGCAACATAAGTCTATAATGATCCTGGAGAATATACACCAAAATGTTAACAGTGGTTATCTCTGGGTAGTAGATTTATGAGTAGCATTTATTTCTTTATTTCTTAATTTTAATTTTTTATAATGAGTATGTATATCTTTTTTACATTTTAAATCTTTTCTCATTTTAAATGCTTAGGGAATAGATGCTGTTACAGTAAATGATGGCTTTACTTATTCTCCTTCCAAGGACAGGGATTTCCAAAGGTTGGCAGTGATCCAAAGGTTGGTGTTGTTGCTAAGAGGGAGAAGGAGAAAGTAGGAAATGGGTTGTCCTTAGCAACTGGCTCTCACAACTGTTCCTCCTATTGTCTGGGATTCAGAAAAATACTTAAATAGCCTTAGATATCTTCTCTCATAACACTTTTCTAATAAGAACTGTGGCTTCCAGTGGAAATGATATAGCTCAATTTTGACAATACCAATTAGTCATAAAGCATAAAGAAACTATCGGTTGTCAGTTTTTTCAGTTGTGAAAATCAGCTTCCAACCTCATTTCACCTTCCCTGTTGGCCTTCTGTTGCCTTTCAGAGTGTTCCCTATGAAAGATGAATTTGTTAAATACTGTTTTATTCTATTTAGCATGATACCAAAGCTGCATATGCTAGCTGATGTCAATGATTTCTGTTAGTATCACCAAACCGAGGCATTGCTTCTGCTATGAGAAGGATGAATGGGGAGGTGGAGGGATATCTCCAGCCTTTTTTCTTATACTATACAAGAAACCTACAAGCAACTTTCATTTCAATTAATACTGTACATGAACTCAAGATAGTTTAGAGAAATATAAGAAAAATAAATTAAAATTAAAATCACACCAACCACAGGAAGAACATGTCAATTTATTGGTATTTATTTTCTTAAATTTAACATTTAGCCTAAAACACAAACAAAACTAAGATTTGCAAGGAAAAAAATGGAAATAAAATTTGTTAGTCATGCTAGGATTTTATTACAGTTCGAATCAACTTTGAATGCTTTAAATACATATTATGCTGGAAAATCAGCAGAAAAATGTGTATTGTTATAGCTTAAAAACTTGAACATATTTGCTTCTTGGGTTCTTCTAAAATGTCCTTACTCTATGAAAACCTGAAGTAAATAGGAAAAAAAACTTTAAAAGTTTTAATAGAATATTAAAACTCAGTGTAAGCAGAAGTATAGGAAGAGTTTTTAAAGCCTATTTTTTTTTGTTAAAGCAGCTCAATCATATCTCCAAAAGAGCAAAATTTGAGTATAACTTATTATCCTCTAGGCTCAAGAACCACGGCTGTTCATTTAACAAGTTTAAGGAGTATAACTGGTGTCATAAACCCTGAACATGTAGCAGACATGCAACCTACGCATCCAAAATGACATAGGACAGTGAAAGGGGCCTTATGCTGGGAGACAGGAGACAGAAGATTTCTTCCCTTTTGTTCTGCAATGGTCACATGACTCGCTAGTCACTTTGCTTCTCGGAATTTCTCACTTCCTCATCTGTAAACACAAGCCCGGGGCTAGATAATGTCTAGGTTGTTTCCAGATCAAAAATTTTTAAAGCTCTAATTCTACACATTCTTTCTACACATGCATAAAACTGAAAACATCCTATTTTTATAGTCTAAAAAAACTGCAAATGAAAGAACTGCATTTTAGCAAATTTTTCCACTGACATTTTAAAAAAGGAAATAAAATATAGCTTTACCATTTTAATATAATTAATTTACTTTTCAACACTAGTATCATATCATCCTTTATTATTCATTAGCATTTAATAACCATATCTTTTATTTCTAGTTCCAATATTAGAAAGAAATTTGTCTTCCTTAATTATGGAACCAGCAGGAATCATGAGATATGCTAACAGCAGAAAAACATCTGAGACATAAAATTTAGTTTTGTCTTTCAAAAGAAAATTTAAGACGGATATTTCAGCTTCCCGAAGTATTGTACTCCAATATGCAAGATAGTTCAGTTATCAAATCAGTAATAAAAACTAATATTCACTTAGTCTTATTTATAGAGCACTTTAACATGCATGCTGTTACTAAATCTTTATGACTCTATGAGGAAGTATTGTCATCATCCCCACTCTGTACTTGAGGAAACTGAGATCCCCTGACATTAAGTGGTTGTCCAAGATCATAAAGCCAGAAAGCACCAGCCCCATGACTCAACCTCTGACCTTTTCTCTCAATTTCTTGCTGTCTCTCCATGCTGTTCTGCCAGTTCATAAACACTTAATGTTTCTGATTAAGCCCACTTTCCCATAATTTAATGTAGACGGTTGCTCATAAACACCATAAACAACTGGGAACAAATATTTGAAACACATATAAACAGAAAGGGTTAATTACCTATCTTTAACATATGAGGACTCTTTACAAATTAAAAAAAAGAAAAAGACCAACAACTCAATGAAGTTAGATGAGAAATACAATCAGAGAGTTTACAAAAAAAATTATTGTTAATAGCTTTGAAACACTTGGGGGAAAAAATAAAATGCTCAATCTCAATTAAATAACTGCAAGTAAATATAAGTTTTTTTTTTTTTTTTAAGACAGAGTCTCACTGTAGCCCAGGCAGTAGTATAGTGGCACAGTCACAGCTGACTGCAGCTTCAACCTTCCAGTCTCAAATGATCCTCCTACTTCAACCTCCCAAGTACCTGGGACCACAACCACACACCACCACACTTAGTTTTTGGTAGAGACAGGGACTCATTATGTTGCCCAGGCTGGTCTCGAACTCCTGGATTCAAGTAATCCTCAGACTCCCAAAGTGCTGGGATTACAGGCGTGAGCCACTGAGCCAAGCCTCTTCCCTACCTTATTAACAAAACTTTTTTAATTGTTCATGTGCTTGTACATAGAGTGCAAAATAATAGACACTGGAGACTCAAGACTGGTGGGAAATTACATGATGGGTACAATGTACATTATTTGGGTGATGGCTATTCTAAAAGCCCAGATTTCACCACACCCCAATATATCTATGTAAAATAACTGTGCTTGTACCTCTTAAATTTATGCAAAAAAAGCAATATTTTAAAATAAAATTAAAATTTTTCATATACCGAATTGACCATGGTGTAGGAAAAAGTTACGCTCATATACCATCAGTTGAGAATGCATGGTTAAAAATTTTTTGAGGGCAATTTTACAGTATTTAGCAGAACTAAACATATACAGCCTTAAACACAGCAATTCCTCTCCTTGGAATTTGTTATTTATTTTATTTATGTGGGCAAAGAAAAAAATCATCATGTAAAAGATGTTCCTAAGAGCATCCACTATTACAGCAAAATACTGAAGACAACTCAAATGTCCCCCCATCAGAAATAACTGAATTTTGGGTACTTCGTACAATAAAACACTACACTCCAATGTAAAACAGTATGCTTTTTATAAAAAGCAGAATATATTGTAGTTTACCCTTCATTTGCCTATGAAAAATATACATGGAGATCACACCCAAAGATCTGACATGGTATGTGCTTATCAAAATATGTCTAGAAAGATCCCAAGAAATTTCCCTTTAGAGAATAGAACTAAGGATGCAGGACTCTGGGGAATTACATTTAAGTTATTTTTAAATGTAATATTGTTTAAAGTGTTTAATTCTTTTTTTTTTTTTTTTTTTTTTTGAGACAGAGTTTTGCTCCGTCACCAGGCTCTAGGCTGGAGTGCAGTGGCGAGATCTTGGCTCGGCGCAACCTCCACCTCCTGGGTTCAAGCAATTCTCCTGCCTCAGCCTCCCGAGTAGCTGGGACTACAGGTGTGCACCACCACACCCAGCTAATTTTTTGTATTTTTAGTAGAGACGGGGTTTCACTGTGTTGACCAGGATGGTCTGGATCTCTTGACCTCGTGATCTGCCCATCTCGG
Organism: Plecturocebus donacophilus; assembly: GCA_004027715.1. NCBI lineage: Eukaryota > Metazoa > Chordata > Mammalia > Primates > Pitheciidae > Plecturocebus > Plecturocebus donacophilus. Next base: position 13,711 of record PVKP010037318.1, on the reverse strand, counting down.
CCTTCCAAAATGCTGGGATTACAGGCATGAGCCACCACGCCCGGCTCAAGTATTTAATTCTTTGCATGCCTATACTCAACTTAGTTGATGTGAGGAGTCAATTAGATAAACTAATGTATGTTAAAGCATTTTGCAAACTGAAGAGAATATACAAACCTAAAGCTTCCTGGATATTGATTTATCACTAACATTTCAGGAAGACTTTTTATTGATTTAGCACCTATTGCCCTGAGCTAAATCCAGTAAGCATAATTCCTCAAAAAATACTTCATGATGGATTGAAGAATTCTCTATCAAAATGCAAATATTCACCCAAGAGCTAACACCTTTAAATAGTACTTTTCAAATTTCATCAAATAGCCACTAGTGTCAAAGACACTGAGCTTGTTCCCCCAGGGACGTAGAAAGTATATCAAAAGGCCCTCACATTTTTAATATGTCCATACTCTTTCTGATAAATTTTTTTTCACAAACCTTCAAATAAACTGACAATCCAGGAAGTAGCACTAGGTTTATTCTGAGACCTTACCCCCAGGAACTGGATGCACCCGTTTGAAGAATCTTACTTTTTTTTTTTCTTTTTTTGAGACTGAGTCTCACTCACTCTGTCACCCAGGCTAGAGTGCAGTGGTGCAAGCTCAGCTCACTGCAACCTCCACCTTCCCAGTTCAAGCAATTCTCCTGCCTCAGCTTCCTGAGTAGCTATGACTACAGGCACAAACCACCACACCTGGCTAATTTTTGTATTTTTCTTAGAGACAAGGTTTCACTATGTTGGCCAGGTTGGTCTCAAGCTCCTGACTTCAAGTGATCCGCCTGCCTCAGCCTTCCAAAGTGTTGGGATTACAGGTGTGAGCCACTGCATCCAGTCAGGAATTTTATTTTAAAGGATATTTGTTGGCATCTTAGCAGAGGACACTTCAGATATGGGATGAAAGATATGGAGAAAAAAAGAAAGTTAAACAGAACTTGAATCAGATACTCTGGGATTTAATCTTCAAAATCACCATTATTTCAACAAGTTACTGAACTCCTACTATGGACATAGTCTCTTTCCCTCAGGAAGCTATAGTTTTTACTTCTAATTGATACTGTACAGGTGCCTTCCAAAGCGATTTTAGTCAATGCATTCATTCCCCACTGATGATGCAGAATACGTCTTTCTCCACACTGCAGTCAATTCAGCACATGGCCAAATGTTTTGTCTAGTCAGAGGAGCAGAGCAGAAGCACATGTCAAGCCCTGAATCGAATATAATTAAATAGCAAGACAAAGGAGGTCTTGGCCATGAAGTTAGAAAGATGGCTAGAGAAGGCCTATCTGAGGGAAAAATGTCTGAGCTAAAACCCAAATTGTAGGAAGGTATGATGGTTAATTTTCGTGTCAACTTGATGGGACCATGCATGGGGTGTCGAGATTAAACATTGTTTCTGGGCATGTTTGTGAATGTTTCCAGATGAGATTAGCATAGGAATCAATGGACTCAGTAAAGCATATTGCTCTCCCCACTGTGGGCAGCAGCCCATTTATTTTGAATAGAATAAAACATGGAAGAAGAAGAATTTGTTCCCTCTTCCCTGTTTCTTGTTTCACTGCTTGAGCTGGGAAATCTCACCTCATCTTCTCTTGCCTTTGGACTGGGATTCACACCATCAGCTCCTCTGGCTCTCAGCCTTCAGACTCAAACTGAATTACACCACCAGCTGACTTGGATCTCCAGATTGTGGATGGCACATTGTGGCCTCCATATTTGCATAAGCTAATTCTCCATAATAAAATCTCCTTTAAAATATTTTTTAAAATTGATTGTTTCTATGGAGAATCCTGACTAATATAGAAGGGGTTATATCCATACAAAAATGAGGAAGAATGTTCCAGAGCAAAAGTCTGAGGTAGTAGATAACTTAGTACATTCACGGGACAGGAACGTAGCCACTATGGATGGAGCATGAGAACCGGGGGACAAGGGGTAGATGCTGAGTTTACAGAGGCAGGAGCCAAACCATGTCAGGCCTTATAAGCCAAATAAGGTGACATTTATTTTTATTGCAATGGGAAGCTGTTGGAGAGCTTTCAGCAAGAGAACGATACCATCTCAATTATTTTTTGAGGAAATCATTCTGTTTGCTATGCAGGCAATGATCTGTGGAAAGCAACACAAGAAGCAGGGAGTCAATCAGGAGGCAACTGAAAGGATCCAGATGAGAGCTGATGGTGATTTGAATTGTGGGTTTAGCAGGGGCAATAGAAGGTTTCCCTTTCAGGATGTATTTTAGAACAGTGGGATTGCCGCTAATTTGGATATGGAGAATGAGGGGAAAAAAGGATCGTTGAATGAATTTCAAATTTTCAGAGTGAGCTATCTGGTGGAGAGTGATAGGATTTGCTAAGATAAGGAGAGGAGCCATGAAGAGTTTTGTTAAGGATATCATGGCTGAGATTCCTGGTTGACATCCAAAATCACTTTCCACTTCTTCTTTAGTAACCAATCCCCATTTTTCTTCCAGCTAAAAGACTACATCTCCCAGCCTCCTTCTGTTGCTAACTGAGGTTTTGTTGCTAAGTTCTAGCCAATAAGAAACAAAATGGAAGTATTGTACAAGACTTCTAGGACAACTAAAAGAGAGAGAACTCAGCTGGAAGCTAAACGTTTTGCTCTATGCACCATCTTCCTTCCTGTTGTCTGAAATGAGGAAGATGGCTTGAAGCTCCAATATCCGCTTTGAGGGTAGAGCTCATGTGCTGAGAATGTCAGATTAAGGAGTTTAAATGGAGCCTAAGTTGCTGGTCATTTCAGGGAGCAGGTGTACTGGTGCAAGACTATCTATCTCTAGACTTCTTTTTTTTTTTTTTTTTTTTTTTTTGAGATAGAGTCTCACCCTGTCACCCAGGCTGGGGTGCAATGGCATGATCTCGGCTCACTGCAACCTCCACCTCCAGGGTTCAAACGATTCTCCTGCTCAGCCTCCTGAGTAGCTGGGACTACAGGCACCTGCCACCATGCCAGCTAATTTTTGTATTTTTAGTAGAGACAGGGTTTCACCATGTTGGCCAGGATGGTCTCAATCTCTTGACCTCATGATCTGCCCACCTCGGCCTCCCAAAGTGCTGGGATTACAGGCATGAGCCACCTCACCCAGCCTTCTCTGGACTCCTTATAAGTGGAATAAACTATTGTGTGTTTACAGTTATTTTGAGTTTTCTGATTCATGCAGACAAAATAAGTCCTAACTGATACAAAGATTTAAAGACTGATTGATATATTTATTAAATATCCCAGTTAGGTAGAACCCTCATTTTAAACATGAAAAAAAAATAGTGTCAGAGAAGTTACTTACCAAAGTTAAACAACTTAGGATAGAGACAAGATTTGAACTAATAGCAGTCTCACTCCAGAGTTCATGTTTTGTTTTCACATGACACCATCCTGTACATAAAACAAAAAGAAGAGAAAAAGGCACCAGAGCCAAATGTTCCCAGTAGCAAATAATATCTAGGACAAGTTCTGCATATGATACCAAAAATAGCCCTATTCAACTTGATATAAGGAAGAATGATCTCTTATCTAAAAAGTGCTACTATTTACATCATGTGAGTATCACTTGCTTTACCCTTTTCTAAAGGCAATACATTTTTTACTATATTCACCTATCAATTCAGCCCTAGGTTTATTTCCATTGTACTAAAATGCTACTTATATTTGTAGTTGCTCTTGCAACTAAATATATGCTGAACTTCATTCTGAAGTCCTCTTGTCATACTACTTTGGCAAATATAATACATACTCCTACCCTGAGTCAGGACCTTCCTTTATATGACCCATTAATTATGCACCCTGTAAGAACATAATAAGTTTTCCATAGCTCCCAACACTGATGTATACAACTAGTACTTTGTTGTAACAATAATTTCACAGTTTATTGATGTTATTATCTCATGAGGCAGAGAAACAAATACTTTGTACAGTTAAAAACCTTATATGTCTAAAATTTCTTCCTCAATCTACCAGGTCTATCTCCTATAACACAGAGAAAATCTGATTAGTAAAGCCAGTCTTATTTTTTATGTGGTCAGGATGACAACAGGTTTAAACTTTAGGTGTTCCTAAGTTATCAAAAGGAAAAATTTTTTCCTTTTACTTTTCCATTTAAATATAATTACATACTGTGAAGTACATAGATCGTAAATGAACAGCTTGATAAAATTTTACAAAATGAGCACACCTGTGAAGCCACCACCCAACTCAAGATATAGAACACCTGCAGTATCTAGAATCCTCTTCAAGCCCTGACTGGTCATCACCTACTCCCCCATAACGTTAACCACTCTCCTGACTTCTGGTTCCACAGATTTATTTTGCCTATTTTTGAATCTGATATAAATGGCACAGTGCAACATATAATCTCTTACTTAACATTATGTCTGTAAAATATATCCATATTGTTGCAGGTAGCCATAGTTTATTCTTTTTAATTACTGAATAGCATTCCATTTATCCATTCTGTTGTTAAAGGGTGTTTAAATTAGTTGAAGTTTTATATTTGCTATACATAGTTGGTATACATATAGTATATATTTGCAGTTTTATATTTACTGTATGTAATGCTGCTTTTAACATTCTTACCCAATACTTTTAGTGCATAAAGGAAAGTTTCTCACTTAGAATTTTTTATTCTTGCTTTTATTTGTGGTATACAGACTATATTGCCTATACATTTGGGAGTAATACATCCTGAGTAAGCATGCATACTTTGGCTAAAATATATTATGCCTAATTCAATGCTCAGCAAAACTCCCTTGAGTGCTTTTGTATTGTTAGGAAAATAATGAAAAAAAAGAAGGATATGAGACTATTGTGAAGGATAAAGAAAGTTTAGAAAACAGGTATTAGAAAATGTAAAATAAAGAGAAGTATCAAGTGTCAAGTCCTTCCCATAAATTTTTAAATTCCCACTAAGTTAGATGACCACAGTTTGGCCTTCAGGTCGTGCTATCTCCTATTAGTATCTCCTAATACTAACATATTTCCTCAAGATGCTCCCATAGGGTTGTGTGCCTTTTTTTGCTTCTTTGGCATGTACCTTAACTTCTTGGAACATGCTGGGGCTCCCTAGTGATACAGTGATTACACGTAATAGATAAAGTCGCCCTTAATATTCCCTACCACATTAGGATTCCCAATAACTGGAAGCCTTGGCTCCCCCTCCTCCACTACCCTGAGAAATTAAAGGCTAACCATTTTTTAAATTGGGTGGGGGTTCAGGTGCCTCATCTCTTACCTTTCCCAGCCCACTCTCATTCATTTATTCAATATCTATCTTCTTGCTACCTAATGTATACAAGGTTCTGTGTTATGTGCCTGAGAGGTAAGAAAATATATAAGTATAAAATATTTACAGATTAAATAATAAGTATCTAAAATTTGCTTCCAGATAATAAGGAAAGTAAAAGGATAGAACAGAATGAGACAGAATTGGCCATGAGTTGATTGATTGTTGGAGCTGGATGATGAATCTTTGAAGGTTCATATTATTGATCTATCTGCTTTCATGTGTGTTCAAAGTTATCTATAATAAAAATTTTTTTAAACACACAAAAAAATGCATAAGATAGCCTCTGACCTCCAAGAACATACAGACTAATAAAAGTGCTAAAACATGCATTCAAAGAGCATAGTGAAGTTTAAAGGGGCCATAGCAGTTATGAATCCCAACCTTAGCATGAAAGGAGTAACTCTGAGGCCTAGAGGTTAAGTGAGTTGCCAAGGTCACATGGGTGGTAGCAGAGGTGATACTAAAAACTAGCTCACTCACACACACACACACACACACACACACACACACACACACGAGGCACTGTTCCTTCTTCCAGACAGACTGTTCCAATACAGAGCAGTATATGGCAAAAACCATGAAGCTAGTCCAAACTAGACGTGTAAGATTTCAAAACACCACCTGAGCCTGAAAACTATGGGCTCTTTCACAAACTGTGCTCTGCTCACAAAACTAAGAGGGCTGTTCCCCTATAACAAAGATGAAAATCTCATTAGCGAAGCAAGAATTTTACATTTATTTGCATGATGGTTTGGTTAACCACTGTTTCTCCCAAAGTCGCACACTTGCCTTGCAGGGTGCTGAGATCGTCACACATTAGCAACAGAAACATTAGCAGCTGTAGCAGCTGATTACAACTTCCTTCACTTGTTAGTTAGATAAGAAAAGTAAGCATATACTACATGCCAAGAACTATGTTAGGAGTTGGAGATACTGCAGAAATAACCACAACTGTTAGGAGTTGGAGACACTGCAGAGATAACCAGCCTGCCCTCAGAGAGCTCACTGGCTGGCCGAGAATTTTTAAACAATTCTGAAGGAAAACCATAGAGTCCCCTAGCAACCTAACTTCCGTATAGCTCTAAGTTCAGATTGACTAATCTGTAAAAGGTACATTTCTGCACATTTAGACATTTTCAGGTGGGCATAATTTTAAAGCAATAAACGAGCATGTTACGGTTCTATTCTAAGCAGCAAATTGTCAGGCATTAATAAAGGGAAGGCAACTGCCTAAAAGAAGACAAAAACTGTCAGGCATTGGTAAATGTTTGCTTTTGACCATGATACTTTTATTCCGAACATCTTTCCAGGTGATTCTTCCCATAATGGAGCTATATAGAGACCTTTCCATGAAATTTCATCTCTTTAAAAAACAAAGAAACTATAAATATTCCATTTTCTTCTATACATAATGTTCATTCTAAACTCTCAATGTGCTAAATAAAATCCTAACCAAGCATATTCTCATCTCCAGTTCTTTTGGAGTAGATTGCCTTTTTCCTTATAATCTAGCAAAGGAAATCCTTTTTTTTTCTTGTGTTTTCCATTGGGTTTTAGAACATCTGAAGACAAGTAAAACAATAAAATTGCTTTAAAAGTAAAAAAGCAGTTATCAAAATTAACTTTCAGAGTATTTCAGTTTTACTTTTCAAATAAAAAATAGATGTCACCTCTGGTCAGCCTAAAATATCACAGAAACAATATAATCTAAACTCAGAACATTCAAACATATTTCTAAAAATTTCACTGTTGGGGAAATTTAGCAAGTTATGGTGGTTTACTCAAAGTCCTTTGGCTGCCTCTATGAGGAAGAAAATAGAGAAAAACAGAGAGAGAAAAAAATCTAATTTCATAATCATTAGATCACTTCTCTGTTCATACATACATAAGCATTGCCAAAAGTGATTTATAATATTAAAAAATGCTATTGATCTGGACATTCATAATTTTGTGAAGCTTTTATTTCTAAGGGTTGACAGTAACTCTCTACCTCATTATAAAACATTTATCCATTCCCACATTCAAATCTCCTGAGCTTTTATGCATTCTAATGCATTGCTAGGCTAGCAGTATGTAAAAACAAAATTGGAAAGAAATATAATTGTTCCAAGTTAGAACACTGGCAAGCTTTTACTTTTTTCTCTTAGACATTAAATACTAATTATCTTCAGATTCATGATATTACCAGATACCTTATGTTTCAGCCACTTTATCTTAATTAAACTACAGAATCTAGTGGGATTAAAATGGCTTTTAAAGACCTTAGATAGCAAGATAAAGGCTAGCCCTCCAACAAGTTGAATATGAGTTTTGGTAAGGAGATTTATCCATAACCAGAAAGGGCTGTTAGGAACAACTGGAAAGGGAGACTACCTGAATTTGCACAACTCTTCATCCTGATCAAAATAATTGAACATTTAAAATTAGAAATTTACAGCCCCATGAATTAAAGAGACAACCCAAATCTATTAAATTTTCCTCAGGGTTTTGTCCAAAGCATAAAAAAATCATAACATCCTAGAAGCCTACATATACCATAATGCCTTTTTAATCAATCAACTCGTTGTCTTAAGGCCAAAAAAAATCCATTTTTTATCATCAAATTCCAGAACCAGCAAGCACAAGTTAGTTACAGCACCACTGTAATTACAGCTTCTGATCAGCTTTGATGGACAACAACAGAAACTGAATGTTTGTAAAGAAAGATAAGCATTTTAGGCATTTATGTTCTATTTTTATTTGCACTCCTTGCCAACCCCAAGCCCAAATTAGAAATTCTAAATCCTTTGAACCTGAAAATGATTAGATATGATGGTCAAATATCTATGTAATATTAAGTAATAAGGCTCTCCAGGATCAAGAAGATAGCTTTATACAAAACCTGGTTATTAATCAGAAGACTAAGGCAATCTCAAAGGCAGCCTTAAGCCAGTCTCAAACTCAGCTGCCTCCAGCAGTCAAGCAGGTAAATAACTTCTTGGGCTGGTCATGAGTGCCTGAAGTCATGGATGGAACTGCAGAAGGAAGCTGTGTTCAGGAGTAGGGAGACAACTGACCCTCGGCTCCAGCCAGTTATTCCCATGTCTTCTGATTTCTCAAGATAAAGCAGAAATGCAGATCCATATGTGAAATCTTCCTATTAAAATGTTGGCACAAACATTGTAAAAGCACTGCATGGGCCAAATAAAACATGCCTGTGGGCAGGCTTCGGCCAGCTGGCTGCCAGTTTGAGATCTCAGGGAAACTATGGAGAAAGAACAGAGTAAAATATTTCCTTGACATTCCCTCCCCCAACCTAATAATGCACAATCTTTGAGATTACTGTGAGAGTCTAATCAAACAAGCGTGGAAAAAATGGTGTGGAAACTTCAGTTTGATCCTAAGGTAGACACTACTTTCCTATCATATTTTGTTCAATGAACTTTGTACACACACACACACACACACACACACACAGTTTGTAACAGATCCAGGATTACATATCATTTCTGGAGCACTTCCATCCCTCGTAGACTTGAGGAATATCTTGCTTGTGTATCCTAGAAAATGGAAATCCATTTAAAATATACTTACATTCCAAAAGATAGGCTGACTTTAATCACAGTTGTTCTTGTTCTTAACAAAAAGAAAAATGTACATAGCATTTTGTTCTTGGGGAAGCAAATTGTTCTTGGGGATATGAAGTAACCAATTCAAAATCCTGTAAGCTCATTTTCAGTGACAAGTCAAATGCTTGCTACTACCAGGCCACCCTTGCTTTATTCATTATTCAATCTGTGATATGGTAGAAGCAAAGTGTGGTAACTGAAAAAAATAAACAGAGAGTCCAAACAGCCAGCTCTAATCGTGGAGAATGTTATTTCTCATTGTCTGCTTGCTGGGCAAGGCGACCTAGCACAGAGGGAAATAAAACTTTTACATCTCAACAAAAGAATAAAATTCTCTATGCAAATATTTTAATAACATAGATATTATTTTATTGCATTCCCAGAAATACAGGCTCCTTTCATCTTGTTACCATATACATAGGCATATTTTATAGGTTTGTTATATTTCCCAATTATTTACCCACTATCTATCTATAACTAACACACACGAGCAATTGGTTTAATCAGTGGTTCTTAACTCTTTTGAGAATCTGATAAAAGTGTAGGGACTACTTACTCCTGAAAAAAGGCTTTGATTTACTACATTTTGCACACAATTTTAAGAGGTTCGACGACTCCCTGAAGAAGTCCATCCAAAGGCCCTCATTTAAGAACTCTGTCACAAAATTACTGTAATTTCATTTTTATTTCATTTACTCTAACCTCCCAAAACATTTAGTTTAGGATTTGCTCTAAGAAATTAAGGCAGTGGACTTGCATTCATTTTCTTTCTTTTTGACGTATATCTAAGTAATTGTTTATGTTTTAGAATTACCACCTAAGAGGCAGAGGCAGAGACTGCAGTGAGCCCAGATCACGCCACTGCACTCCAGCCTAGGCGACAAGAGTGAAACTCGGTCTCAAAGAAAAAAAAAAAAAATTACCATCGTTTTAAACCAGTTAGGCCTGGTCAGATCATTAGGCTACAGATTAGCTAGGAATAGGTTACCATTCACTTGGCAAAATATATGACTTCTTTTTATTTCTGGATCATAAGTCCTTTTTCCTTTCCATCATTAGGTTATTACAAATATTAAGATGATGTAGAAAAGTGGTAGAGTATGAGAGTATCACTTCCAGGAGATATTTCCCACAACCACCCTATAAGATGGGCCAAAGTTTACATTTTACAAAAAATTTTTAAATGGTATAATTAACTTTAAAAGCCAATATATAAACACCAGCCCCTCATGCTTCTTCCTTTATCACTAATGTTCTGCTGTCTCCCACTTGAACTTTCATTTACTTTCCCAGGCATTCCTCCTATAAAGAAGAGAAAGGATCTAAGGCATTTTCTCCATATTACCTAATGACTCATCAGCAACCATAAAATATTTTAGAGAACTACCTTAGTGAATTTCATTAGAGATGCCAGGATATGTCTATCAGGAAATGCAAAATACTGTTTCTGGATAAAGGTTTTGATGCTATTATTTTCTCTTTCTGTATCTGAATTTCATTGCTGAAATTTGGTTAGGCCTGACTTCTGTTTACAAACATGGGATCATCTACTGAAACTTGCACAAAGAATAAGATGATGCAGACATCACATCTGAAAAACAAAAACGTCAACCTTGAAAAGTGGCCTATGTGGTATTGTACATGAGATTTTGCTTCCTTAAAGCTTTGCACTCATCTAAATGCCTATAAATCAAATCTATAGCATAACCTAATTTTAAAAATTAATACCATCAATAGGCTGTATGCAACTCAAATGAATTTATTTGTAACTGGATTTTTATATGCATGACTTGATGTTAGAATTCAGCTGAAATAAAATACCTGAACAAGCTCAAACCTAAGAGCTCAGCACTTTAGATTCACTGACAAAGAAGGCAAGTGTAGTGTTAGTAAAGAACTCACTTCTACCAAAAATAGCCCCCTGCAAAAGCAATCCCACAATGATCTTAGTGAAGAGGCTACTATGCTGCTGGACCCTGGAAAAAAAACAAGATAGCATAAGATGTCCTGTCTTCAAGGAGTTTACCATCCAGCTGCCATTTCTGGAAATTCAATCTGTTCTTTAAATTTCAAAAAAAAAATGTTCTCTAAAAATCTAAAGTTTCTTAAAATTGGGAGGTCAAAATGTCATGAGGGGAAAAATGTAGGAAATCTAACTACTTATATAGTTTTATATAAAACAAAATGCATCCCTGTATATTTCAGATCCAATTTAGACATCCCCTCTTTCATAAGACCTTCCAAATGCTTCTTTCCTAAGAAGCTGTTTACCAGCCCCTCCTCTAGGCCAATATTTTCCACAAATGCTGTGGGATTCTCTATTAAAATTTCACTTATCACATTGTATTATAGTAATATTCCTAGCTCCATCTCCTACAGAGTCTGGCACAATACCCAATGCTCAGAAATGTCTGTTGAATCCGTAACTCCCCTCAATGTGCTTAACCATACTTCTTAGCTACAAATGTAAATTTCATCTACAGAAATGTTTTTATAGTTAGTGCCTATTTGTGTTCATGGAAATCTTTTGTCTCTAGGAGTCCAAGATTTTGGGAAATTCTGAGTTATCTGTGACTGTAGCAGTGTTCTGTCACCAGACAGCACAGAAGAATGTCAAAAGAACTGCATTTCAATTCCAGGCTCAGCCAAACATTTACTCTCCCTGTGTCTACTTTCCTTATCTGAACACTGGAGACCACAATACCAGCCTGTCTCACACATCTGCTGTGCACAAGAACTAATAAAATTTATCAACCATCTAGAAAATATTTAAATGACTTGGAAATTTTATCACAATGGAGATAAAAGAAATGGTAGCAGTTCTGCCTTTTTTTTTAAAGCCTAATGCATTCTTGGAAATTGTGACAGTAAAGCAGATCCTATTTCCCTGAGGAAATAATAGGAAGATTATGTCAGGAGCAAAGAGTAGATATCAAATAAATATCATTTATGTAGTAATTATTTAGCTTTTTATATTGAAGTATATCACATATGCAGCAAAGTATACAAAATATAAAGGAAGCTCAGTGCAGTCTTTTTAAAAATGAGTACAGCTTACTAGCCATCAACCAGGTCAACAAATAGATCATTCTGAGTACCCTAGATGTCCCCTCATGCCTTTCCCAATCACTACCCTTTCTCCTTTCAAAGCAAGAAGTATCCTGAATTCCTAATAGTATTATAATTTCCCTATCTATAGTTTAGTTATACCTATATTTAAACTTTATATAAACACACTCATACAGTACTCTTCTTTTTTTTTGAGATGAAGTCTCCCTCTGTCTCCCTGTCTTGGCTCACTACAACCTTCATCTCCTGGGTTCAAGTGATCCTCCTCCCTCAGCCTCCTGAGCCACTGGGACTACAGGCACACACCACCACACCAGCTAATTTTTGTGTTTTTAGTGGAGATGGGGTTTCACCATGTTGGAAAGGCTGGTCTCTAACTCTTGACCTCAAATGATCCGCCCACCTCGGCCTCCTAAAGTGCTGGGATTACAGGCATGAGCCACTGCACCTGGCCTGGGTATATGTATTATTTTGTATCTGGTTTCTTTCATTCAATATTATGACAGTGAGATTTATCCCTGTTGTTGAACATGGCTGTAGTTCACTCATTTACATCACTGCATAGTATTTCATTACGTAAACTATTATTTATCTATCCTACTAGGAAAGATCATTTTGTTTGACTATTAGAAATTTAAATTCATAAAATTACATTCCAAACCCTAGAAAACAGGCACAAATATACGATATGCTATCAATGCATAAGAAACCCTAGTGTACCATTTGAAAATTGAATCCCAACACAAAATTATGCTACATAACACAGAAGTCTATTAAATCATAAACAATCTAAATCTAAAACATCTGTGTATGAAACTTAAAATTTCATTTGTGCTTTTTTGCCTTTTAAAATTTCAAATAAAGTGTTTATTTGCTTGCTTTTAAATAGCTTGGAGGACTTGGGCTTCTTTTTAAAAAATATATATCAAGGTTAGTGTAAACAGATAATTTAATTTTCTGTTAGTATATTTTCCTGCAATAAGCAGTAAACTTTTTAAAAAATCATTTCATCATAAAAGCCAAATTTTAACAATGGCTATCTCTGAATTATGAGATTATTAATTATTTTGATTTTCTTTTTGTTTATCTACATATTCCAAGGCTTCTAAACTATAATGATTACAATTTTTAAAGTTACTTTTTTCTTTAATAAAAATAATTTCATCAGCCTTCAAATTGTAATATTCAAAAATAATTTAAAGAAAATAGGAAGAGAGATCCAAGATGGCCGATTAGCAACAGGTCAGGAATGTAGCTCCCAGTGAAAGCGCAGAGAACGAGTGGACACTGCACTTTCCGACGAATTTTTGTTGCCCACAGACTGGGAGATTCCCGGCAGAGGAGCCACACAGGTCGCCATCACGACTCTTTTGGCCGGCGCGGCCGTTTTGCCGGTGCCCCAGCGCGGTGCTTCCCGTTGCGGAGTATACGGGACAGACGGGCTCGGCTGGTCCCATCCCCACAAGGAGAACAGCAGTCGGAAGCGCTGAGGACTGAGAGTTTCACAGCAAGCACAGCGAACCCGGGAAGGTCCGGCTCTGTGGGGAAGGGGCATCCACCAAAGGAAAACTAGGAAACAAAAAAACTTCATCACCGGGCGGAGAGAGATCCAAGATAGCCACGTAGCAGCAGCTCAGGATTGCAGCTCCCAGTGAAAGCACAGAGAGTGAGTGGATGCCGCAATTGCAGACGAATTTTTGA